>OMLB01000004.1:0-11686 GCA_900302555.1 Myripristis jacobus
AAAAAAAAGCATTGTGTTCCATGTGCATCACATCAGCCAGTGTGTTTAATTCACGCCATTCGCCGCCTAAATCTCTGAATGTAACTGAGATACAGCGCAGTGAGTTCTGACTTAGGTAAAAGAAAACTCATCTGCTTTCATTTGGACTCCATGTTTCTCTTTTTCCAAGAACAATCAGCCCATTCATAGGCAGGGGCTTTAAGGCAAGCTGTTCCAAAGAGATGTGTGTGTGTGTGTGTGTGTGTGTGAGAGTGTGAGTGTATGTGTGTTAAGGTTCAGCCAATATGGGATTTTTTAAGGTTGACATTGATTGATTTGGGTTCAAGGTACTTATTATAGATATTTGGCGCTAGTGTTCATTTTTTTGGCTAAGAAATTACAAGCATTCAGTGTCTGCCCAAGAATCTTTGTTTTGTCAAACGGAAAAGGATCTGAAACAACACCAAGACTACTAGTAGCTGCTCTTGGTCTTTATTCATACTCAACTGTAAAATGCATCTGAAATCAATGAATTTGCATCACATCCATAATTTTAGAGGTAGACAGCATTGACTGGCTGATATCTTTCTTTAAACGATCATGCCGATGATTTTGAACATTCCATTTGAATTTTATATAATAGACACATCATCCCTCGTAAGTTTGTGTGTGAGACAGGCGGTGACAGGGACAGTCCTAAGCTGGGCGTGCATTGTGTATCAGACACGTTGCCACTCAAGCATCACCATCATCAGACGCTGTACCTTCCATGAACACACAACAACACCCTCATGCACAGACGTGGGAAAAAAACAGGCATCTCAGTTTTTAGCCCTGTGATTCTGTGATAGGAGCCACCACATCAAAACAAACAGATACCACAGCAAAAGCCACAGGGCGGGTGGGTGGTAGAGGGTGAGGGTGATAATGTAAATACTCATGGATATGACTTGGATGTTTATCATGCGTGCAATCCGCTCACAAATAGTTGGGAGGAGTTGGCCATCTGGACGCTATACGATTCTAGATACGTTCAGCTCGAAATTCAGTTTGACTGTGTAGCTTTTTGTGTTGGCTTGAAGCTTCTGGCGTTGACTGTTGGCAGGCATAAAAATCCAAATTGGATGTGATGTAAGCCCTCTTTCTGAGCTCAACTGATGTATTATTCCATCCCTGGAACGGAAATCATGGGGCAGTAAGGGTGGGAATTAATGGTGATCTCACAATTCAATTACATTCTGATTCTTTGATTTACCAGGATTCAGTTATTAACTGCAGGTTGTGACACTAGTGTGTTTACAGTCATAAAGGCCAAAAATTTAAAAGCACTAGCCATAATTTGTTGATTCCCCCCGCACCCCTATGGGCCGGCTAGAGGAGGCCAGAGGTTAGTGAACAGAACTTGGGGATGTGTAGTTAAGGCAGTAGTTAAGCTAACAGTGCCATGTGTGTCGATGAATATTTCAAAGCCCCTCTCATTAAATAAACACGGAGCACCTTGCCGCCTACGGTAATCTACCATCTATTATGAATGGCCACAAAAAAATTGACACATTGTCGTTCACAAGCCAGCGGTCAGCCAGTCATCGGATTGCACCATCTGACCACGAAAGAGTTCCCTTCCACGCAACACCTGAACGAGGTCATCAGGTTCTTTCATGCAATCTGACAACAATCCCAGTGACACACACTTGAGCTTCCTCTGAGATAGCAGAATAGCCGCTGCAGGCTAAGTGCTCTTGTTAGTTTCACGCTTTATAAGAGGATTATGAATATTCTGACGGAAACTTCACCGGGCAGGAGGAAACAGAAGGGCTTATTGCCGTGCGTGATCTCAGACCATGAAACGCATTTCCTCCCAGCTTTGCGTGCAGGTTCTCGCACCACTTTCCCAGACAGCTTGCATGCTTGGTTGCTTATTACAGCAGCAGCATGGACTACCTCTTGGGAACCTCTCCTTTCTTTTTCTTTGAATGGACCAGTTGTGTAGCAGGCTTGGGGGTTGGAAGCCCCACACCACCTTATTTGTCTTCCCGTCCCTTCTTCTCTCCTCCTCCACGGAGAGACAAGAGTGTGGCCGGCCAGTTTGAGGCAGGTATATTAATGCACTGCTCAGACTTCTCCGCCCGGGCTCTTCATAAAGCACACAGCCAGTTGCTCCTTCCATTTGTCACATGAAGACGCTGCTGACGGATGGGGAAGCCGGCAGACCAGGGGCGGTGGAGGAGGGGAGGCGCAGCAGAGGAGTGGGGGAGGTGGGAGCAGACAATGGCTGGCTATGAGGGCTTGAACTTTTTTTGTTTCATCACTCATTCTCTTCATTTCAATGGGATTTCTGCTATTCGTCAAACAGTCATGATGCTTAGATTTTTGGGGGGCTGAACTCCCTGGACATGTGGGATTGAAAAGAATGATTAGCTTTGGCCGGGGTTCAACGCCAATTAAGGGAAACGAAAGACGAGCGGATTCTATCAACAAAATTTTGGCAAAGCAGAGGAAAAAATGCTTTGTGCACAAGACATGAATGGCCGTGTAATGCCTCTGTCCATTCAGGTGCCACTTAAACTGTAAGGCAGTTGAGCATTGGGTAAAATGTCAATATGCACCACTACCCTTTACCTCAATAAAGGCTGCTGTAGCAGAAACGTGTTGGTTTTTAATATTTATGTTTTCTCTTCCAAGAATAGCTGAAATTGTTCATGATTTTGGTTCTGTCACATATCTCAGGGAGGTACTGCCAGACTAGGCATTTATAAAATACAATAAACATGAGGATGTTTTTAACAATGGAAAGGACAATGGATATGAGGGATCAAAAAGAAAATCAACAAGCCAGTTGAGAGGGACAAATCTAATACTGCGTTCACGCCATCTTGGAGAATGGAAGTCTGAATTCAAAACTCATCCTGACGACTCGAGAGAGAGGTCTTACATTCGTTTTACAGGTTAACAGCAAATGCCAAAGCTTAAGTGGTGATGATGATGTTTCCGATAATTCCACGATGAATTCCACAATTGTCAAAATCTATTGTGTTGATGGCATTAAGTGGCAAAGTGGGAGAAATCACTGAAACGTCACTGAATCATGAAAACACTGGCTTGTACAGGAATTAGTCTTGGAAAGGTTAGGGAGGAACATTTTGAAAGATTCAAAACATCTGCCACTTAGCCATGGTTCGGCCTTTTTAGTGTTAATAAAATTAAGCCTACACTCACACACACACACACACAAACTGTACTGCTTTCTAGATGCTTTTGTTCCCTGTGCACAATCAAGCAGGCTGTGGGAAAGCCCCCTTTGTGAGACTAACTTTAAAAGGCTTCAAATTAACCAGCTGTTGGCAGGGGAGATATGAAAGGAGCAGTGCATTAAATTCATTCTACGCTGCCGCCTTAATGAAACTCTTCTGAAGATTTTTACAGACACCTCGACCAGCCGTGTCACCTGTGACGTCCTGTTATTCCCCCTTATCATGTGTTTTAGAAGGCTTTCCTGTGCACTGCTGTTTGCAGCAGAATTGCGGAGATGCATGTGCTAACAGCACATCTGAAACATCACATGGACTTTTCATCTCGCAGCACAATTGTTCCTCAAAGTTTTCAAGAGAAGAGCCTCAAGCACATTTAAAACCAAGCACTAGCTGTGCTACACCCACTGTTTTTCCAGAAGGGGACAAAAGAACAAAATAAATGTAGTTTTTTCAACTGGTCTGGTGCAGAAGAGAAAGAGCCGAGGCAGAAAAACTACAGAGCTTTCACAAAGCGGCAGCATATGTGGAAAATAATTAGTGCAACCCTCTCAGCACACAAACTTAACTACTAATTAAACACCCTCTTCTTAATTGACTTTCATTTGCATACCATTCAATGCCTCTTTTTATCAGCATTCAATTTGTGCCTTTGTGACAACCCAAAATATAACAGAATTATACTGCATCAAGATTCTAAGCAATAAAATGTGAAATGCTACAACTGCCCGGCCAGTAACTGAAAAGAGAATATCTGTGTTCATTTGTCACTCTGCTTTAACTGAGCTTGAGAAGCGATGGAGTTTTCAATCACACTTGACATAAAGACACTTGAATGTCAATATAGCATTGATCTTTGTGACCCTCAGTCATAGCCAACAGCATGGATAGACTGTCCTCCATGAAAGGCTCTGGCTGGCAAGTTGGCCGAGACGGAGCAAGGCCTGCAACAGAACTCATTAAACGAGCCTAATTGAATTGGCGGCTTCCTCCTTCTCAGAGCACAGAGCGGCGGATAAAATTATAATTCGGGCTTGTACACAAACATGACCGGAGATAAGATCACTCCATGAGAACAGAAAACACAATATTTAAAGGGATGGATCACACATCTTAAAAATGTGATATTATTTCACCCCTCCCCTCCAGCTGTCATGTAGCACAGTAGTGGTGCTCTCTTCCTCTCATTGTTACTGAGTGCTGGATACTGGCTGGATGCTCCAAATGCTAACTGTTAGCCTCCTGCCATTCAGCTGGACTTCCCCCCAGCTAACATTCTTAAAGTTTAACACCACTTTACAAGTATAACTTTCCAAACTACAACACACGTACACCTGCCAAGTGTACAATAGTCTTGATACTGTTTAAAAGTGTTTTTTCCGCTTAACAACATCCAGAGAGATCCGGTAACTTTGGCACTTCCTGTGCCACTCCATGCCAGAGGAGCAGAGACCAGTGTAGACTGCTTGAATTAGATATTGTTTCTTTAATTCATTGAAGTTGCCACCTAGTAGTTTCATGCACATAGCTATGGCTAGCTACAGACCACACAAGATATAGGCCTACTGTTGATACGTTTTTTTATGCCTTCAAATATAAAAATTATGCTACACATCAGCAAACTCAAACTTTCTTTATTCCACGGTTTAAATGGATTAAGGCGGTTATGGTTAAGAACGTTAGCCGTCTATTTCAGTGGCAGGAGGCTAACAGTTAGCATTTGGAGCATCCAGCCAGTATCCAGCACTCAGTAACAATGAGAGGAAGAGAGCACCACTACTGTCCTACACAACAGCTGGGGGGAAGTGAAATAATATCACATTTTCAAAATGGGTGAACTGCCCCTTTAACTGAGTCTCTCCTAAAAGCCACGTGAGCACAACAACGCTCAGCTCCATAGCGGACAACTGCAACTGTCACATTTTTGTGAAGAACGGGGGAAAGAAAATGGAAATATTCTCTCAGTGGCCATTGATATGCATAGTTACCAGCTGTTGTCCTGTCCACCGTGTGGACATGGCTGGCTGTCAGCAGGCTTAGCCAACACTGTGCCTTGCATATGAAACAGGACATAGGCCTATATCCCCTTAGGGAGTTCACTTCCTCTGAGCCCCCACCACCCCACCTCCCTCCTCAAACAAGTGGCCCCTTCAGCTGGAGGCCAGATATCCCAGGCTGCACTGGGGGCTTTTGGAGGCAGGGAGTGGGGGTTGTGGAAGTAAAAGGGGAAGTTTCAGCTCCAGCACATTAAGAGATGGGAGCGACACGTCTGAGTTGCAGCACTTGGGAACTAAACATCCACCCCCTGAACCAAACAGAAGGTTTCACTTGCCTAGAGGGTTTATCTCCCTTTGCACTTTTCCCACCATTTCAAAAGTTTAATGGTTCTGCCTTCGTTCCAGCTATTTTTAAGCTCGACCACAGGATTAAGTATGGAAACAGTTAACAGGAAGGCTGGGTCACAGCACAGCAGTAACACAGCAGCATATGTGGTACATAGCATAAACTCAAAATGGCCTCTACCCTGTGTTGCAGCGGCTCATCACTCCAGCATAAAAAGTTAAATACTGGTAGAGGAAAACAACTTGACTTTGCTGTCCTGAGATGTCGAGTGAGGAGAGGCAAGCAGAGCGGGGATTTCATTGTATATGACATGCAGGTGTGGAGACATGTTTCATTCTAGCCCATTCAGGAGTGCTTCCATCTAATAGTTGTGTTGTATGTCAAGTCCTCACCTCTCAAGAAGTGCTAGGCCTAGAATGTAACCCCACACTAACTAACTTTCTGCTGCCTGTCTGCCTCTATTGGACAGTAAAAAACAAACAAACAAACAAAAAAACTAAATTACGTTAAATTCCCTGACTTTGTCAATAACAGACGCTTAAACCTCTTTCCAAAACAGAAAGAGTTGCTGAGCACATGATTTGAGATTTAAAAGGATATTTGCCAGTTGGAAAAGGTAAAAAAAAAAATGTTGTCGACATGCTGGTTTGAAATCAAGTGTGAGTCAAGCTTGGCTGAACCGCAAAACTCTCTTCCCCCCATTCTCTTTCTGATATCTCCATCTAACAGACGGACTGTACAAATCACATCATCTGGAGGGTGAAATAAAAAGTTAGCAATATACTAAATCTGTACCCACAATCCTTATCTAAACATCCTGATTCGGAAAACCACTGATTATGTGTGCCACCCACATGTATACCAGCCAGAAACCAGAGGACTTGCAGCCAACGCTCGCGTGGCCAACTTCAAGAAGTACTCCACACCCAGCACATAAACTTTGAACCGATTCAATAGTTCACTGCATTCACTCATTGCTGTTTACACACACACTCTAAGCCTCTGCTCCTCGCTAAGATTAGGACGTAGAATGCACTTTTGCTGCAAATTCCAAAGCTTCTTTTGCAAACGCTTGCATGCTGCACGAGCAAAAAAAAGGGGAAAAAAAAGAACAGTTCTTGCTCAACTGGTCTATGATTCCTATATCTGCCTTTATGTGTGTTTCCCAGAAGGAACCTCTCAACAGTGTGTCTCTGAAGACAGGAAATGCAGCAATATCACTTCCTGTGTCTGTCTGCCTTGCATGACTGCTTCATCTCACATTTGTGTAACACCTGCATTAATATTCACAAAGCTGCCCGGCTCCCTCGCCGACAACACACAGATGACACTTTCTCATGTGTTGAAAGGTAGAGCCAGCACAACGCAGTCTAGCACTTTGCCTTACATCCTCCAAGAACATTTTCAAAGAAGTACCTCTGCTCTGCTGAAATGTGCTGACAAAGGGGAGCTCTGTTGCCTTAAGTTTAGCAATATTTCTCATAATTCCAGCCCTGGCAAATATTCCCCTCATTAGCGTAACTTAAACTGGGCTGCTCAAGAAAAAAGGGACGCCGAACCCAAAAAGCGGAGAAAACACTCCAACGAGCCTTCGCCTTAACAATCGGTAACACTTGGGTGCCTCGTCAGCACTTATAAAAAGAGAAGGGAGCTTTAAAAGTGGGGGTCCTTGAGGTGCACCCACTCAAGTCTGAATGAAAGTCTGTGCCAAGAGTGGGTATTCATGGTGCATGGCAGGACTTTGGCACTCATCAAGAACCCCCACCCCTTTCATTTTAAAGCAAATTCCTCTGAATGTGAATGGAGCCACAAAAGGAGCCTTGGGAGGAATTGGGAGGAAACTGCTTGTAAGTACTTCTACATTTTGTTTGGTGTGACCCGCTAATATCCCGCTCTACTTTTATGCCCCTTTTCCACCAAAAAGTTCTAAGGCCAGAGTTTCTGGGTCTTGCTCTTGGACGAGAGTCTCAAGGACAACGTGAGGGCCCTAAGGTCTTGAGTGTTTGTGCTTCCATTGCGTCCATTCAGCATGCAACTGACAACATCTCAACAGCAAACATGGAAGCTGAAGCCATTCTTAAGTTCTTTATTATGTACTGCTGTGCCACTGTGATGTTGCATTTGCTTTTGGAGAATCGACGTGCAGAGATTTTGATCTCCTATTAGACCAGACTAATAATGTGGGTTTGGGGATCACTTGCTTTGTTTAAAAATGGCAGGGATGATACTTAAGTGCTGCTTGTTTAATCAGGGATGTTCAGTGCTAGAACACCACCCCAACGGCCCCCGGGAACTGCAGAAATGGTTTGAGGGTCAGGATCTCAACCCCCAGAAACAGTGTAAGAGTTCCTGGTTCCTCAGAAGGGTTCCTATATCCTAGGACTGTTCCTGCATTGGAAAAGGGGTATTATACCGATACGGGGTAGAAAGTAGGTGTATGCGTCAGAGGTGGATGTTTGGGGGGGGGGGCAATGTTTGCTGAATGCCCCCCTTTGTTGGGATCATATTATGTTTCCACCACAATACCTCTAAACCCTGCTTCATCAACTCCATTCATGTGTAACAGTTCATGCAAATGGCCGCGATGGCCTTTTTTTTTTGTTAGGAGGTGTGTGTGTGTGTGTGTGTGTGTGTGAGGGTTTGGGGGCTCTTTTATCACCCTCCCACCCACCTACCCTCTCTTAAAACTCCTGCCTGCCTACCAAAGCACAGATTATAATCCCCTCAGAATGCTGTTTTGCTGTAAGCACTGTCCCATTTTATGCCAAAAAGCAAAACTGCAGGGGAAAAAGCATGGGAGACAAGACATTGAGAAAACCGCATCAACTTTTTCATTTAGTTGGAAATCTCATAGGTTGGGATGGCAAAACCACAGGAAACAAACAGGGCTGCAATTAAATACACATCCTCTATGGATGTTCTCATTCTGACTTGTTAGCACTTTCTGAGGTGAAAGAAATGGGAGTTGCAGGATGTGGAATGAAATACAACCAGAGAAATTAGTGAAAACCTTCCCTGCTGGATAGTTGCTATGACTGGATCCACACACACATACAGGCAGACAAACATTAGATGTGTCTGTGCTGCAATCCAGTGGGCTTTGCAGCACAGACACACACAAATTATTGGCAGATCTTGCTGTAATAACAATAATAATAATACTAATTTAAAAAAAAAACAAAAACACGGCAGACAGAGTGCCCCCTCCTCAAACATCCCATGGGAGTTTCAGAAGTGTGGATTGAGAGCGTCTCGTCAACTGACAGTGTGTGTGGTTGATGCTGATGGCGTATGTGCATGTGTATGAGGTGACCCCCACTGTCTGCCTTCCCTCTTCCCCAAACGATTCAATTATTTTCCGTTTACACCTGAATTACATGGTGAGTTTAAACAATTTTAACTGTTGTTTAAACATTTCCTATTGGACCATTTGTTGGTAAATGAGATTGTATTTACAGTAGATGCCAATAAAATTGAGCTTAAGAGGCGTTTCACAGGCAAATAATGGTTTTATTGCCACCAGAGGCGTTTTGTTGTCACTTCTGGATGGGCCCTAATTAGTAACAATATGGTAGTAATGACCAAATACTGGGTGATTCTCCTACAGCAGGGGTTTACAGACCCCCAAATAGACCAATATTAACTCATGGACCCCCATTTGATAAGACTTAGACCCCGGTACCCATATGGGTGGATTTTAGTTGTTGACCCTTGATACTATGATTACAATAGACATTCTTCTACCTAGGATAATTTGTACTGAAATACAGCTAAATTAAACGATTCCTCATTTTGCTGGTGACCGCCTGGAACATCCTCAAGGACCCCTGGGATTCCCTGGATTACACTTCAGGACCGATGAAGTGAAACCTATGATTAAAACCATTATTCTTATATATATTGTAACTGGAATAAATTCTAGAGGACAGTAATGAAATTCAGTATTCCTCATTGTCCCGGGAGAGTGCCCTCCTCAAGGGCCTCTTGAACCCCTCTTTGAAAACCACTGCTAAATCTCTCATATACTACCACTCTACTACTACCACTACTACTACTACTACTACTACAACTACTACTACCACCTGGCTAAATGGATCAAGCGATAACACCGCTGTGTATCAGTGCATTTCAGCAGACTCAGATAAAAGTTCCATTCTCAAGGCAACTTCAAAACAAAGTTGTGTTCAAACTTTGGAAGGAGACAAGGAGATAGGAGAGGAGCAGACATGAGCTGCTGCAGCGCCTGGACTGCATTTTAAGACAAGAAATACACACAAAAAAAATAGGACTGCAATTTGTGTGACGTGAAAAATAAAGTAAAGATGCAGTAAAGTAATAAATAAAGTTTAAAATAATAATAATACAAATCAAATCAACAAAAAATGAGCTGCATGGCATGGGTTACGTGCACACTGTAAGAGAGGTTAAACCATGAGGCGACCAACTCACCTTGGACGATGCTTTCCTCTTGTACTTATTGGCGAAGTCAAATTTCTCCTTGATCTCGTCCAGGAGCTGCTCCAGGCGGGCCTTCTCCTCTTTCCCTGTGTAATCCTGCCCCAGGAGGATGTATGCCCTCCAGTTGGCCGAGTCGAAGCCCCAGTGGCAAGTCCTGTTCTCCAGCGACTTGTGACTGTGCACCACGAACTTGTGCGTCGGGTACATGAGTCTGCAGTCCATGCACTGGATGCACGCTGCGTTGGGGCTGGTGTACAGTTCCGGCACGAAGAGCCCCTTGCACTTGCCGAAGCACTCGTGGTAGACTTTGAAGCTCCTCTCGGTGAGCTCCAGCTCCAGGGTGGCTCCGCTCAGCTCCTTCTTGCAGCGCGGCGGATAGGCGCCTCCGTAGATGAGGGCGTTGCAGAGCCGCTCCGCGTCCGTCTTGGTGATGAGGCCGCAGGACGGCGCCGAGAAGGGCAGGATCCCCATGACTTTGAGGATCTCCAGCTGGTCGGCCGTGCACCGGGAGCAGTAGATGTGCAGCTCGTCGCACACCGAGTTGATCTGCTGCAGGGAGAAGTCCCGCAGCACAGTGTTGAGGATCTGCGGCAAACACAGCCGCTTCTCCCCGCCGACCACGAAACACGAGATGGTTTCGCTCTCCAGCACCGTCTCGCACCTCTCGGTGGAGCGGTCAGACGGGATGAACAGCGGGCCCGGCATCACCGGGGGCGGCAGATGCTGCAGCACCGGCTCGGGCTCCTTCCCGTCCTTCTTGAAGAGGAGGTCATGTTGCCACCGGGCAGAGAAAGCCGCCGGTCCGCCCAGAGAGCTCATAGAGCTGAGATGAAACTGCTTCAGAGTTTGTTGCAGTCCCGGATGAGGCTGGAAGCTCTGCCGACTTACAGTCTCCATGTTTTTCCTGCAACTTTGGAAGCGAAAATCCCCCTCGTCGTCGGCCGAGTATCAGCAGTATCTATCCGTTCCTGGTAAATCCAAGATGTCCCAGAATTAGCCGATATTGCGAAGCGCTTCATGAAACATCCAGTAAAACGTCCCAGACTGCGACTTTACTGTTTATTCCACTGACTACTGGCTGAACACCGGCCGGTCGTTCCCTGCAGCACACTGCCGACTGTCCATGTTCCAAAAAAAAGAAAAAGAAAAGCAGAAGAATTTGGGGTCTCCAAAACTCCAAAAAACGAAAAGTTGGGTCTGCAAGCTCCTGGGAAAAGTAGCCGAAAATCAAAGCGGGGCCTTTAAGTCAGTTTAATTCAATAAAACTCCTCATTTGAGGCTCTTTTCGCTGTCGAGGACTGCTGCAATCCACTCCGTCTGCCCCCGCAGTTCACTCTGGCGGTATGGAGATGAGAAGTCTGAGAGCCAGCCTGCTCTCTCTCTCTGTGTCTCGCTCTGTGTCTCTCTCCCATACACACACTCTCTAGGTCTCTCTCTCAGTCTCTCTCTCAACCCCCTTCTCTGTGTGTGTGCCTCTCTCGCACACATACACACATTCAACCCACCTCCCCCTCCCTCTCTCTCTCTCCCTCTCTCTCTCTCTCTCTCTCTCTCTCTCTCTCTCTCTTGCTCTCTCCCTCTCTCCCTCTCTCTCTCTCTCCCTCTCCCTCTCTCCAGTGTGTTGACATGTGGAAACAGAGCAACTGCCAACTAAGTGT
>OMLB01000004.1:11706-22587 GCA_900302555.1 Myripristis jacobus
CTCTCCCATACACACACTCTCTAGGTCTCTCTCTCAGTCTCTCTCTCAACCCCCTTCTCTGTGTGTGTGCCTCTCTCGCACACATACACACATTCAACCCACCTCCCTCTCTCTCTCTCTCTCTCTCTCTCTCTCTCTCTCTCTCTCTCTCAGGGTTTGTGTGTCTGGCTCAGTCATTGAATCCCAGCCAGGAATGTGAGTGACTCTGCAGGCAGGCTGGGCTCTTCCAGGAACAAGCCGTCACCCTCCCACTGCCCTGCAGAGAAGAAAAAAGAAGAGAGAAGGAGGAGAAGACGCATGCTGCGTTCATGTCACATGGGAAAAAATGGTAGATACAGGCTACCTACTACTACAAAAAAACAACAACAACAACAACAACTTTCAGACAATAAATTCAGAATTGGTGATCGACTGCAGCTCTGGGTTTCTTTGACTAATTCTGCATTTAAACCTTATTGGAAAAAATGAGTTCAAACACTGCACCTCATTTTTTTTTTAAAGCAGAGATCACAAAATAGCTTTTGTGATGAAAATTATTCCTTTTTTCGACCTTATTTGAAATTCCCTGAACCTCACTACAACATTTTTGCTGCTTGTCACACCAAAATTCTTAAAGAAGATAAACTAGAGTCCATTTATAAATATTTAAATTTACCAAATAGGTGAAATTTGTACTAGGTGAACAGTATGACATTGTAGGGTACTCATATTTACCATTTTTCCCATGGGACTTGAATCTAGCAAAAAGTAGAGGGTTTATATGAATCATTTGGTTCAGGGCTGTGAGAAAAAAAACCTCAAAGAGGATGGGTGGAGTTGTGCGAGACAAGTCAAATTTAGCTTTGGAAGGTGAAATGCAAATTGAACAACTGGCTGTGGTTTATTTATTTTCCCCTTCTGGTTGACTACGCTGAAAATCGTCAAGTAATAGTAAATAAACGTGTCTTCAAACCTGAGAAACATTAATCTTACCGGTGTAAATGCCTTCAGAATGATTACAACATAATAGTGATTGTGGGTTTTTAACAGGTCAGTTGTTAAGACCGTTAGATCTAACCACACTGTAATGACAAATATAGAAATCCAGGTCAAGATCAACACAAATCCAATACATTTTTAAAAAAGTGTTCATTTGTGTATTTGTAGTTTTAAATATTAGCCTTATAAGGCTTTACACTGCTCACTGCAAATTTAAGTCATATAGGCTCTATAAAATCTGGACGTTAAGGTTCAGGCATTATTTGGGCTTACCTTGAACCATTACATACTAACCACTAGCTACTAATATTTCTCTGATTTTATAAATGCCAACTTGATATGAAATCATGTACTTGAAAAATGGTAATCTGTGCTCCAAGAAAAGCATCTTTATAAAGCTTTAAATTAACTGGTTATTAGTGGCGGATTAATAAAATAATGAATCATTTTCCTTGCTGCCTCCATGAAGTTTATTTGTACAGAGTGACAACATGGCCTTGCTTTTCTGGAACAAATGAACTTATCCTGACACTTGATCTCGACGTCAGCAGCAGCCAAATGTAAAACGCAGAAGTGTTCGGAGAAGTTGGGAAAATCACAACCTATCTAGAGCATAAAGACTTTTACAGATTGGCCTCTCTAAATCCTCAGTCAGGGAGTGCAATACCAGAAGGATGTAGAAGGTGAGGCAGCATGTCAGTGGGCAGTAACCATAAGCTGCAGGTCAATGGAAAGGCAGAAGCAGATAAAAGAGCTCAGCTCTCCATGCCCTCCTGCTATGTGGCCAGTCACAGAGGTGAGAGGTCATGTGGCCAGAGTGCGTGAAGAACAAGTGCAGAGGAGGCAGTTGTTTACTGTTCCTGTGGCGTCCCCTAGCCAAACACTGATGCAACTGCAGGACAATGGCAGGGGGCAAGACCCTACATTTACAGGACCCACAGGAGGGAATGTGAGATTGAATGAATACACACCAATCAGTCATTCAGACTAGATTTATTTAGCACAATGCAGTGTGCTTTACATTTAAAGGAACTAGAGCACTGAAGAGGGAGAGATAAAAGACAATAAAACACAAGGAAAAACACAGGAATGGAACCCTTACTAGCTTGTATTTTAAAATACAATAAAATTAAAATCATAATAATAAAAATAAAAACAGAATACAATTTAGCTCTAGATTTAATTAGAGACAAGAGATCAAATTTTATTTAAAATTTAATGGAAAAAGCTAAGCTGACTTAAAAAATAAAATAATAATAAAATTAGATGAATTTAAAAAAGGAACTAAATAATAAAATCTCACAGAAATGCTGAGCTGAACTGAAATGGTGCAGATTTCATTTGAAATGATCAGCAGACCGATGTCCATGTCAAGTATCAAAGCACTGTTGTTGATTTAAGGTCCTTGTTAAAACTTGAGTTCAAGCAACATAAGTTACTGATACCAGTTTGTAGGCTATAGCTGGTTGCTGATAGTTTGTGCTGATATCCAACATGTTCACATGTGAGCATTTTCACATCAAAAAATATCACATACTCCGTTCACCCCAGATTTGCATTGCAGTCAGAGTGAAAACCCTCTGAGACAGCGTTGAGACAGTGGGACACCTACACTCTCCGATTAAAGCCAGACCACGCATTCAGTGGTATGTAAAACATTACAATCTGAATGAATAATGTAAGTAGAACAATATTAAGCAGTTAAAGCAAGAATGAACTTTGGTAGAGTCTTGGCAGACAATGTCAATATTAAAAACAAGGAGTCTCGGTACCCGTTTTTTGAGAAAATCACATGGTTCATTTTTGTTATTGTTGTTATTTTTCCTATTTGAATTGGAAAGTAGATCCGGCAGGTAGCATGTGCAGGAAACTTACGCATACTAACTTAGTGCCAGTTATTTTTGCAAATAATTGTAATCGCATGGGGAAAGATAGGCCCTGGGACTTTTTATCATGGCATAATCTACTTTGTTTGCATTCACTCGTGCTAAAAGTGCTGTTTTGGGTGCTGTTTTGCTGTGAAAGTGAATGGAGTGCTAGAAATCCAGTACTGTGGATTATCAGCCCAGGGGAGCACGGAACAACTAATAAGGACATTCACCACCATGTGGACCCATATCATGTCTAGGGAATGATACAACTCAACACTCCACCAAAGTAACATTTTGCTTTCAATGAAAAATAATGTGCCAAGGAAATCAAATATCAGCAATTATTGTTTTCATTTAGCTGTGGTCCAGCAGGAACCTCCATCATATCAGTAGTGGGCAAGACTGGGGATATATGGTATATACTAGTATTATTAAGATGGATCTCTCAATAACCAATGTTCCAATCTTTGCTGTCATCGCCAGTATTTGTCATTTTAAATGTGACCATTTTCATTTCCAGCCAAAAATCTGTTTCATCTGTTTCTGCCTTTCCATTGACATTTTCTAAATGATTGAATTAGTTGGTGAAAACATTTAAAGCATTTTTTAGGTCCACTTATTGTTAACGTCCAAGTACTCTAATCTAAGCAGCTAGGCTGGAGCTAGCCACTTAGTTTAGCATTATGCTGAGCTTAATAATGTTCTTTCTGTTTGTGTGGCTTTGTTTTTTGTTTTTTTGTTTTTTGTGCAACTTTAACACATTCACTATACTTGGGTTCTGTTCTCCAAGCTGTCATTTACAACCTCAGCAGAATTCAGCAGAATTTGAATACACCTGCAAAAAGTAGCTCCATTCAAGTGTGTAAATTTGGATGGATTTACAGTTATTTAAGGCAAATGCTGGCCAAGTATGTAGTCACAAGATGTAATTAACAATGCATAGCAACTTTCATGTTTCCTGGAGCTTTTCCCCCCATTTTAAAAAAAAACAGAGATGGTGTAAACTGCAGTGCCTGTTAAAATGTGTGAAAATGGGTCCTCAGCTACACACCTGCCAAGTCCGAAGCTGATCGGACGTACGGTCGTGGAGATAATCAAGCCTCAGACACACATACAGAGATTTCTCCAATTTAGATAGATAAACTTTGACTTCCACTACCAAAGCATAATGTACAAGCTACACACTTTTACAACCAATATAATGTACAAATACAATCATGACTGTTACAGAAAAGTCAAAAAACATATATCCATATCTATATATAATAAGTGAATATTGCTCTTCTGATGATTTGATCTGTCTCAAATGGGGATCATTACTGCAACATTTTTTCATTACTATGCTAGCGTAATCACTAAAGATCTAAAGACGCTAATCAACACACGCCTAAACATCCAGCTTTCCAGACCTTTGCTGTCAAACTCTCCTAGTGTAAGATAGCATGCTGCTCGCTAATGCTCCACTTTCATTTTGTCTGTTGGAAATCTCATTAGCTTTTCTTTGCTTACTTCTAGTGGATAAATTCTGCAAATATCCAGATGACTGTACATTTTTGATTCATCCAAGCAACCTTGGCATTGCTCAAAAACATATTTATTTTTTTTAAATGGACTACAAACAGGACTACAGATCTTAAAATGCTGAAAAAGTCCAGAGTTCAGAATTATCCTGGGCGCATGGTAGATGGGTAGATGGGTGTCTGAAGCCCAGTATTCCAGCATATTTTCTCATGGATTTTTCTACAAGTGCAGGTGTACTCACGTTCCTGTGTTATTTCAGTCTAGCCTATAAGATGTGCACAGCACAAACACAGCCATGGCAGTGGCATAAAGAGGTCATGATTGTTGGCGTGTTGGAGCTGTGTCCTGCTCAGCTGGCAGATAAGTGACCTTTCTGAAGGGGACCAGAGCCTCCGCTGGGCTTTATCAGTCTGGCATGAGGCCATACCACCAGCCAGCACTGAGCTCTGCCAGCCACAGGCTTGATGTTGGCCTGAGGTACTACACTGGCATACTGTATCATCGTGTGTGTGAGTGTGTGTGTGTGTGAGTGTGTGTGTGAGTGTGTGTACAGAGTGGTAATGGATACGAGTCAGATGCAAAGCGGTGTGCTTCCTTGAGGTTTCTCATTCTATCAAGGCAAAGGCTGCTAGACAATCGGGAAGGAATGCCAAGTCCTTCTCCCTCTCCCTCTCTCTCTCTCTCTCTCTCTCTCTCTCTCTCTCTCTATCTTTTCTCTTTTTTCTTCTACCCTTTTCCCTTCAGTGATTCATACTGTTGCCAGGGTGCAGCACTTGTTTTCTCCCTCTCTTTTCTCTTCCACGTGCTCTGTTCTCATCATTTGCCTGCATTCTTTTCATTTGTTTCCCTTCCATCTTCCATCTTTTTCACCCTTTGGCGTGCAAACACACACACACACACACGCACGCGCACACACACACATGCACGCACACACATTTGGTTCTCTCCTCTCGTCCATTGATCTCTTTGAATAAACTACATTTTGTGCTTCTTAAAGCTAAAATCCGTAGCTTTTCACCCATTGTTGCTCTATGGCTGCAGATCTCATGTCAAGCACAGTGAAAACGTCATTGACCGACTAGGTAATGTGAATGCACACATTTGACAATATAATATATAATTAATATAAAATAGCTGGGATGTAAATATTTTGATGGTATGTATGTGTATTTCACTCAAGCTGTCCAAAGATTATTTTCTCTGACAGACTGAAGGTGTTAAGCCATCACAAGCCTCCAAAACAGCTTCAGAGCTCCTCGGCACAGTTTCTCCAAATCTCTGAAACTCTAATGGAGGGATGGAGTTCCATTTTTCCAAAAGATCCTGAACATGGAGATAGCAGGGCTGCAGTGCATAAAGCACTCAGTACAAAGACAAATGCACATTTGAGAGTTGAGTGGTCTACAGAGATGTGCAAAGTAGTGATTTGATCAAATGAGTCATCCTTCACCATTTTCTGGACAAGTGGGTGAGTGCATGTGTGGTTCCACCAAGACAATGCTGGGCCCCTAAAGTGAGGGGTTCTGCTGCTGCTTTTATGCCTGGGAAGGGGTGGGGAGTGAAGGGGACATTTTCTACTTATGCCCCTAAAGGGAATTAATTCAAAATTTGCTACGTCCTTCGCATTCACCACTTGTCAACCCAGAACTGACATGTTAGACAGCGCTCTCCACCAACATCATCAAAACACCAAATGAGGGAGTATGTTTTGGAATAATGATGCTCCATTCCTCCAGGAGAGTTCCAGAGACTTGGACAACCTATACCAAGGAGCACTGATGCTGTTGTGGCAGCTTGTGGTGGCTCCACAGCTTGTGACACTTCAGGCTGTATTTGAACATTCTAAGGGCACAGTCTGAAGGACATGGCACAAGTGCATTGAGGGTGTGTCCAAGTCCACTTTTGCTATTTTAATGATGGAAAAAAGGCTGGCTGTTCCAGGCACACGGTTCATAAGGGTTGCACTGAGTCTCTTCATTAATCATGGGTGTGTTTTGAGCATGACATGCAGTAAACCTATCAGAGTACCATCTCCCATTCCCTTTAAAAGCCAGGTGCACTTGCACCTTGGTGGATTGCTATTACAATGGCACATTTGCCAGGTAAGAAGGAAGGCTTTTCTGCAGAGCAAATGGATCTGCTTGCGCATGAAGTGAAAGCGCATGAGCAGATCATCTACAGCAACAGCAGAGTGGACATGTTTTGGCACCCACAACATGCCCATGGGCACTCAGATGTGACTTTGCTATTTACACATCGTGGGCACTGGATGGGAAAATGACAACTGCACCAGTCGGAAACTAGCAAAGACATTTAAGTCGCACTTGGTGCTGCTTGGTGCCAGGTGGAAGGTGGAAGCTGGAGGGGGCCTTTATGCTGCTTTCTCCTTTCATTTGTCACCTGTCTGTGGTTCATGAATTTGCTTTATCGTGTAATGGCTCTGTTTCAAACAGACTTCATTGGCACCATCAAGCAGGAAAGGCGTGGCCAGACAAGCTGATTGATACTTCAGTCATCTCTCGGTAGTGGAGACTAGACAGCGTCTCCAGCCACTGCAAATGTGCTGGTTTTCGACTAATAATAATGATATATTCAGCAAAACACATTACAGATTTCAGCTTTTAATGGAAGTCACCAAGTTTTTTAGGGACTGATGCAATTTGTCAACTTACTCATTAAGAAAAGAGAACCAAAATTCGGTGAAACTGTGAATTTCCAACTACCTGTTTGGAAACATAAACTCAATCAAGTGTACACTAAATTGTTAGCATGGATCCTGCAATCATCAGAACAATGTATACTAAACGTGGATGTTATTATCACTCAAGCATTGAAGAGAACACCTGAATGATTTTGGATGGTTGAACAGTGGCAGAATGCACCCAAAACTCAGTGTATTGCTTTAACTTAAATGGTTAAGTCTACTGTTACTTCACTTTTATTCTCCTCATCATCTTCCCTGTCACCATGGCAGCGGTGCACAACATGGTATCACACGGGATTGATGACATAACATTTCTTTCCAGGCGCCGGGTCATTTTTTCCCAGAGTAGCAGTGCCTAGCCACAGCCCTGGCCCACTGCTCTGCTTTTGTGTTTCTGCCCTTCTGTGGTTGAGGTAAAAAAATAAAAAAAGATTTACCCATGTCAGCAATCCAGCAGCAGTCCTGGAATAGTCATCTTACAGGGCACTATTTCCAAAAAATGCCCTCACCTTATTTCAAAGTGGCAGGTTTTCCCATAGTGCTGTTTTTCATTTTTAAAATCCTGCTCTCCTCTTTCCTTTCTTTTCCTTTCCTTCCGTTCGGTCCAGTTTTCCCTTGTCTTTTTCCATTGCATAATTGTAGCCGCTCTCTGTTGGTCTCTCTCCTCTGGCCAAAAGCTTAAAAGGCTTAGAAAGTCCCACCATTATTATGACTTCAACTTTCCACATATTGTGTAACCTAACGGAGGGAATAAAGTATTATCATTACAGTAAGCATTCTTGTATGATGTAACCTTAAGTCACTTCACTGTGCATGGAACAAAAGAGAGAACTTGGTGAAATATAGACTTGTTGATTAAAAGGAAGCGTTCAAGATGTGGCATCTTCTTGGCAACATCTTTGAAACATGAACCCAAATGGCTTCTCAGTGATGTCAGCTCATTATTAAAGAGGAGGAAGATGGGTTGTCATGACGAAGAGGCAGCGTCTTTCCAGGAAAAACAGGAATACCCTCTAATTTAGCAGTGTGTTCACTGAATGTAACAGGATTTCTGAGTTTTCCCAAATATTCTCTGTAATCGAAAAAGATGTATGTCAATGGTAAAATCAGCATGAGCATTAACTCCCCCTGTCAAAGTGCAAATTGTGATTGATCCATATGCCAGAAACAGTGATCCTGGCTTTGATCGTGGTTCTCAGAGCTGCACAGGGATGTCGGTAACTTTTTGTGGTCTGTTGGCCTGTCTGTCAGCAGTTAGGTCCAGAGGATGATATCTACAAATCTATTAGGTGGATTGTAATAAAATTCCACAATGACAAAATTGAATGCATTCATGTTGCTTAGGGCAGTGCCCTATGCACACACTATTCAGGTAGATCTCTTTCAACCAATCAGCATGAAGCCCTTAAATGGATCAGCTGTGAAAGAGTAGAGTTGAAAGAAAACCTTGCAGGACAGGGGACCCCCTGACCCCCTCAAGGACTGGTTTGGAACCACTGACCTAGCAGATAAACCTGGTAAGATTTGGTGCCCCTAGGAGCTCCCCTCTAGCACCACCAGCAGGCCAAGAAGGGCACCTGCAGTAGAAATAACGTGCTCGCCTGTTCCACATATTGGATAGTCACCATAAGTTAATCACACCCATTGCCACACTCTCCTTTGGTCAGTCAGTGCGAAAAGTTATTTTGCCAGATGATCAACCTTTCCACAAAGTTTCATGCAAATCAAAACATCACCCCCACCCCATGTTTTTCCCGACAATGATGATGGTTGCATCAGACATTCATGTGGGTGTATTTCCTGTGCTGGTGGCTGTCGGCTTGGTGCATTGTTCACTTGGATTTGCCTTTCTTGCCAAACAAACATAACAACGTTGTCTGAAACAAACTTCAAATCCTGCCACATCCATGACATAACTTCATAATCCAGCTACAAGGTGGTCACTGCCAAGAAGGATTACACTATAAATTGGTCACTGCCAAGAAGATTGGCCAGGCCAGTTGCTGTAAAGATGAACATTCTGATATCCAGAGAACATAGAGAGAGGGCTGGTACTGCAGAGGACAACAACGCCTCATGTTGGTGTAAGACAGAAATCAATATATTCAGTCCAACGCTTGCTGTGTTTCTATTCAGCTATGCCTGACTTCATTCACCAACTTGGAACTGGACACCCCCTCCATCCAGCTCCAATACGCAAAACTGAACACAGATGATATGTCACAATTATAGCTGCTGCGCAGCGATGGGTCGGGTCCGGGCATTTTTAGGCAATTCTAAGCAACAAGCAGAATAATATGAACTTAAATACAAACTGAACTGATTGACACACCTGGTAAGAAAGGGGCAGGACACAGGCCTGGAGTGGACAGATGATTGGCCGAAACACAAGAAAGACATGCAACATGGGGGCTGGGCTAATGAGACAATGCAGGGCAGATGTGAGGACAATTCTGGCAATTCTGAGCAAGAAGTAGAGAATAGGAAGGTGAAAAGAAAGGTAACATTCTTATGTGCATTTTGCATCAGTTGAGGCTTGAACTCAGTTTCTGGCATGAAGGACAATGGTCTATCTCACTGAGCTAATTGACAAGTGCCATCTCATGTGAGGCTTCACAAATTGGCTAAGCCAGTCACATGACAGCAGCCACCTATGCATGGAAAGGCAGATTTCAAACCACTGTTAAAAAAACAAAAAACAAATAAGTCATCAAGACAAAAATCTGACAATGATGAACTGGCATGGGACTGAACCTTTGTGCAAAGTTTGGTGAGTTTTGGCACATGGGAATGTTGCACAACCTGAGGCTGGAACTCACAATCTTTGACACCGAGGACTGGCCTCTATCTCACTGAGCTGAAACTCCCCATGTAACTTCACAAACTGACTGAGCCAATCACTGACATGCAGGACAGCAGCCAGCCATGCATAGACAGATTTTAAAAAGCTGTCAAAAATTTAGTTATTAAGACAAAAATCTGAAAATACACATATTGCATACAAACAGCAAGGAGATGTTGATCATTTGTTTTTAACAATGATTGATTTGGTCCATAAGTGAAAAACTGATGTTTAAAAATGCCATTGACTCCAATTGTTCACATGAGAGCAAAATTCAAAAAAATCAGTTTTTGACATAAAATTCTGATATTTGCCACACATCATCTACCATGACTCTAGAATTTTGTCCATTTTTTTCATGAACATTGAAGTTTTATTTAGCAAGAATTTGCAGGTATATGTTTACAGTCAAACAACAATAGTGTCCTGGCAGCTTAGGCTGCCCGGACCCTAATAATTATAGTGTCAGACCCCATGTTCACTCAAACATCTTTTTAATATATTGTGGAAAAGGAAATAAAAAAATAAGTAAGAAAAGAAATGACCATTACTACGGAAGCCCTAAAGGGCCATACCTACATACATTTTATTTCCTCCGTTTTCCCGTGATAACGAGATAATTTCCCCCCGTTTTCCCGTGATAACGAGATATTTTTCCCCCGTTTTCTCGTGATAACGAGATAATTTTCCTCCGTTTTCCCGTGATAACGAGATATTTTTCCCCCGTTTTCTCGTGATAACGAGATAATTAATTCGAGATCTCGAGAAAACAAAACGATTGTCTGGTCCAGTTGTTCCCAACCCAGTCCTCAAGGACCCCCTGCCCTGCAAGTTTTTGCTGCAGCTCAACTCTTTCACACCTGATCCATGTGGGCCTCATGCTGATTGGCTGAGCCAGATCTACCTGAGCAGGGCACGCATGAAGGTGCATGGGCTTTAATTGGGTCAGGTGTGCAAGAGCAGAG
>OMLB01000006.1:2065-23073 GCA_900302555.1 Myripristis jacobus
GATTTCTTGTGGTTGAGAGAAGGCAGACACAAGAAGAGGGGTGTGTACAGTTAGGGGGGAATGTCTATTTATAATTGTACATGCATATTCTCACCTTATCAAGCAAGTGTAAAAGCACACACAAAAATATAGTGGGAGGTATAGACCATATATATTTTACAGGGAAAAATAGCATATGTTTAGAATTAATGCAAGTGTGTGTGCAGTGGCTAGCTACACTCACTGCGCTCTTTGATGTCCTTCTGTGAGGGAAATCCATGCAGCCATTCAATATTTACCACACAAAGGCAAAACAATGACCACTGGACATGCAACTCCCTGCATGCTGCATGTTTAATACTTGGCAAATACTGAATCACTGAATTAGTTTATTTCCTAAGAGGATTGCCTCATCACCAGGTCAGCTGAAAGTGGAGTCGTACTGTTTGATGAAGTGTTGCTCAAGACCAAGTTCAGGATTAAGACTAAATTCTTTTGCATGGACTGTTTTCTTCCAGACCTGCATCAAATCAAACTATCAAATTAATTTATTCCTCCAGCCATATATTGGGCTCTTTGAGGGAAGTGGTACCTATGTGTATCTGTTCTGATGTTGCAGCTCATCCCCAAATTCTACAGACTGCAAGGAGGGACTAAACTCACTTTGAGAAATAAATCAAAATATTGCTTTTGAGTGAACATTTTGTGTCAGTGGATGCAGCCATGACTTCTGTTGTTCCTATTTGAGCTTCATTAGCGTAGAGTTAATAAAATGATGCTGCTGTCCAGAGTTTTTGTGATCAGTGAAGTGTGACAGTCAGAACATTCACACCATGTAGACCATTATGGCGTAGCTGCTGCTACACTTCCACACATTAAGGATTTAGCTTAAGCTGTACTGCAGAACATACACTGCTATAATAAATGACTGGGACGAGTTGATTTGTGACGGAACTAAATAAATGATAGAGCAAAAATGGAACAATAGATGTTTTTTTTTCCATCACACGATATATATTACCATCTCACTCAGCCCTATTCCCAAGTTCCCAAACAAACTGCACCAAGGAGGTAAATGAATCTGGGGTTTACTTAACTGGAGAAAACACCAGTGATACGAAAGTGACCTAAGACAAGATTTTTTTCAGCTAAAATAGTACTATATGTACAACGAAATGTCAAATCTTCTACAGAATACACAGATAATTTGCTAGATGTGCAGGCAAGTGATAAAATTAGTGAAGAATAAAGTGAATCTCGAAACAATATACACAAACAAATGTATCAAAAGTAGTGGCAGTTTCAAAATACACTAATAAGCCAGTAGTTTTCATGTTTGGGCCAGTTAAGTATGTTTCTTAGCATTTCTTAGACAATGCCAAAGACAAGACAAATTACCCTTTGCTCCAGATTGAATGATCTTACAAAAATAAATACATATTATGAAACACCAATTTCACAATAATTCTATGAAGAACATTTTTTTAAATCTCATTGAATTTCTATACATTCAATGGGATTTTCCTGTTAGATCAGAGCTCACAGTATACCAGTGTGCTGCAGAGAGGCAGCGCTCTGCACAATTCCCTGTGGAGGGGTCAAAGCCAGCGGGCAGGTAGCAAGCCTACACACAACATGAAACACTGCCTGGCTTTTTGAAAACAATACGACCATTCCCCGGTGTGTGAAATCCCCCAACCCAGTCCACAAGAATTATTTCATGTTTCCGTCATATATGAATGTTAGTCACACCAGTTTCAAGGGACTAGAAGGGCAGAAAGTATACTTTAGCTATTTTTGATCGTAAGCTCATGTGGTAGCAAACAGCAAAGCTCTGTTACATGTTGAAAACAAAAAGGGCCTTAAAATGATCTTGATACCATCCAGTGGGGAGTGATGGAAAAGAGGGACAAAATAACATGCAACCAAGAAATTTGATGTTAGATGTTGCCTTTATTGATGGCTCTGAACCCAGAATATATGAATCTGTTTTTGTTGCAGGAGGTTTTATGGTCACCTTACCAGGGCAGTTGCTAGGAATTCTGGGCCCCTTGAAAGAATATCAGTGTGGGCCCCTCTGCCCTAGTCATTGCCACTTTTTTACAACTGTGTATTATGATGTTTTCCTTCATTTTTCTGTTTTTCAGAGTATAAAGGTTTATTGTTTCATTATATATATTGTAAACATTAAATGTTATGTTTCATGGAAAAACTGATGCAGAACTAACCTAGTCTTGGAATACACAAAATCTAAATGGGCTTCTTAGTACCATAGCTCTAGGCAGACAGCTTCACTTTCCCAGGCAAAAAATATTTTTAAACCATTCAAAAGTCAGTGTTAACTGTCCAAAATTCTAAATTGTCTTTTTTACTTTGTTCTTGTCAGCTATTATGGTGTCTTTTATTTTATATTGCTATGAAAATAAACAACAACAACAAATCTTTTAACATTTAACTTTTTTTGTATTTAGACTATTCAAACGTCCCACTAATAACACATTTTTACAAGGCCACATTGAACACATCATGATAACGTAACTGACCTTCGTCTGATGCTCAAAATTACTGAGTAGAACTTGAATGCGTCATAATACAATTCAGTGCAGCCTCTGAGTGGGCGCATACTGGAGCACTGTCTGACAGTGATATGTGTGAAACACACAGTCACTGTAGTAGCCTCCAAATTAGTAACGTTCAGTTAGCTACACTACGAATCGTTGCTCTATAATGAACAACCTGATCTCACAGAAATCCGTGAAATGAGCACGACCTCTTAATAACGCATTGCGTGCTCCTCGCACGTAACCTGTTTTAATTACGTGCGGTCACCACGCAAACAGTGTCCACTGAAAGTCAACGAGGATCCGTGCTGGACACACGGATTCTCTGTGGTCTTCTCGGTGGTGGTTCATAGATCCCGGAAGGGCAAATTTAATCGATATTCTGAAAAATAGTTCTGATTATTAGCCATAATGTTGTAACCATCCAAGGCAGACTTACCACGAGCTATGAGGTTGTGTAATGATGGCATGTGCTTCTGCCGAGTCCACAAGTCCCGTATAATATCAACTTTATTTTAAGAAAACACGTTTTATTTGCTACATTACCCATAATTCTAATCAGCGACGTGTCTGATTTCACAACTTTCATCAATAAAGTGCATGAAAGTTGTCAAATCTTCTTAAAATTAGACTATAATATGCTGATATGTTACGCCATTGAACACCACCCTTTCAGTCAGCGAAACATAGCGGGTGGAAAAACCGTGGAAACACGTCAAAAATAGCACTGAAGATTCAATTTTTTTTTTTTTCATAACACATCTTTACTCGTGATATAAACATAGGCTACATGTTAAGGTTATACTTTTGCTGCTCAAAAACTACCGTATGTATGTTTTCTAAACCTAATTTCACAACTTTTAAACTAACCCGGAAGAGGGGTACCAGAACTACAATCTGCGCGGAGTTGCAACACACAGAGGTGTCCTGCGCCATAGGTTTTGTAGTTCTAATTCTTAATTATAGTTTTTGAGCATACTTCTTGTAAGAAGATTTGACAACTTTCATGCACTTTATTGATGAAAGTTGTAAAATCAGACACATCGCTGAATAGGATTATGGGTAATGCAATGCTTTTCCGTGATATGACATCGCAAATAAAACGTGTTTTCTTAAAATAAAGTTGATATTATACGGGACTTGTGGACTCGGCAGAAGCACATGCCATCGTTACACAACCTCATAGCTCGTGGTAAGTCTTGCGTGTGCGCAGCATGACATGGATCCTAATTGACTTTCAGTGGACACTGTTTGCATGGTGGCCGCTAATTGTTTCAGCTGCCCTCGGTACTTTTACTCTCATCATTCTTAGAGAAAAAAAAATTGATGTCCTGGGCCCCTGCTCTGCTGCTCCTACTCCTGGCCCCCTTCTCAACTCTTTTCTGGTGTCTGGATTTGTGTTTTTTGGGGGCCATCATCTATCCTATTTGATCTCCCTCACTCCCTGCTGGAGTGCGCTCGTTCTCACTTAATTCCCATGAGGAAGAAGGAACCATGGTGATGCACCAAACCATTTTGTAAGAAGGGGCCAAGGGCGTTATTGAAATGATTAAAATTAGAATATTGTGTGACTTGTGGCTTTGTTTTAATTCGGATTCATTAGTATGAATATATATTAGTTAGGTCTATGCATAATAATTTTGTCATAGAGGCTACTGGGGGCTGTGTGTGGGCCCTAGTGGGCCATGGGCCTTTAGAAATGTCATCACCTTTCCCCCCTATACGACGGCGCTGCACCCTACATAAAAAGCCAGTGATGGAATACTATTTACAGCCTGCTCATCGACAAACCTTTATTAGAACACATTTTTTCACGAGAGATCTCCAGCGAAAACGTTCTTCTGTTGATCACTAAGCAGATCAGGCTTGCTGAATAGTACCATGACAGGAGTTTCTGAGGAAGGGGAAAGTAAATTGTATCAGGAAAACATATCTTGCACATTTTAATGCCAGCTAATTTTGAATTTGAAAAAGTAAGAAAAAAATGTCTTGCTGACAGCATTTGACAACACAGATGTCTATGAAAGTTTTAATACAGAAACAGGGAACGTTAAAATTATGGATCTCTAAAAGCAAACAAATCATTGATAGATGGCTGTTTTCTTTGTGCTGCTTTGTTCTCATAAACAACTGCTTTTGTAAACACGTAATTCATGTTTAATTAATCACTTCTGTATGACTTTAAGCCTAAACATATAAAACCCTTGCCTTCTGAGAAAAAGAAGAACACTGAGGAAAGGACATCACACAAATCACATTTATTTTCAGTCAACTCAAATGGGCAATAGTTAAAGAGGCATTGATCTTCAGGATTTGAGTCTTGACAGTTTCAGTTGTCATCATGCATAACTGATTATCTTTCCCATCCCAGTTCCCTTGTGGTATAAATACCATCCGTTATTAAAAATGGCTAAGACGGATGGAGGACCATCTGTATCCGTGTGGTGCACACACATTGTGCGTATATACTGCCAGATAATGTGCAGTACAGTAGGGAAGATCATGACACACCAGCATGCAGTTGGACTGGTTACATTGGTGCTTGAAGCAGATTGTCAGCTCTCAATCAGTCTCATTGCTGAGTTGGAAAACTCATGCTTGACTCAAGTGCTGCTGAAAGTGTAACCACTATCACCCTTTTTAACAATGATCACCGTATTTATAAACTGTCCTGTTTGGAATCACTTGAAAATGATAAATTGAAGAACTTTCTTCCTTGGCGCTCAGTGCTGAGCTTTTATCGGTTCGGTTTCATGTTGAAGCATAGCACCATTGCTGCCACTTCCTTACTTACAAATGATATTGTCTGCTCCAGCTCAGAAACCAGATTTCTCACCCACAGCAGACACAGCACATTGCTGTTTTGGTTCAATATTCTAAGGCCTGTGACATTGTTGATCAGTCTTTTTTATTGCAGTCTATCACTTACTGGATTGGATGCTGCAGCCTGCAGCCAATTTCATAATTACCTTGTTGACAGACATCAGTGTGAGAACATCAGTGACGCACAATCAGTTCTTTTATATAACACTGTTCGATTGAACCTCAAGGCTCAATATTAAATCCAGTCCCACTCTCAATTTATATCAGTGATATTGTCAAATCACTCATCTTTGTGCAGATGAAACATCACTTGCTTTTTTTTCTTACTCTATACAACTGGCCATTTAAAATCTGCAGTATGTCTTCATTGCTCTCCACAAAAGGCTTGTTAAAATCAAACTTGTAATAAATGCTGATGAGACTAAATGTGCATTTTTGCAGCGCTAGAAAAATTCTCATTGCCCATATCAATATCAGGCTCAATACAGAAGCAGCTGGTGAAACGATGGACTCATATGCATATGAGAATGATGCCAGATGATCTGTAAATAGGGCCTAGCTCATTTATAAAATAATTATAAGGAGTGAACTTGTCCACTAATTAATGTTTTTTATCTTTCTTGTATTCATTTATTTACTTTATTTACTTTACTTATTTACTATATTTTAATCTCTGTACCACAGAAATTGAGGGCTCCAAGAACTAACACCCAAACAAATAAAATAATAGAATAAATAGAATAAAAACAAACAAATGTTCGGTCTCAATGAAGAACTTACAATTTGGAATCTACAAGTTGTACGTTTGAATCGACAATAAAGCTATCCTGAAATGGGTAAAGGGGGTGGGTTAACAAAAGAAAAAAAAAGATGGAGTGAAAAAGTCTCAGGGTTGATGCTGTGAAACATTTTAAGTGAACACATTTATTGTAAATTCATGAAAATTAATCAAAAATAGCTTACGGAGCATGACATCACAAGGGCATCTTGAAGCGTTCACGCCTCTGGTGACAGAAAAGGGCTTTGGACACTGACGAAATAATCATCAGGATGGCAGGGAGGAGCGTATACACACACACACACACACACACACACGCATATGTCTTTGTGTGTGTGTGTGTGTGTGTGTGTGTGTGTGTGTGTGTGTTTGGGACAAGGGGGGCTGGTCCAGATAAAAATTGCCAGGGTCAAATTTTGCTCCTAATACAACCCTGAATGGAAGTGTTGTTTGAAATGCCAAAATATTAGCATAGGGGTTAGCATCAGGTGATTTTCTGTCAGGCTTTAGAAATGGCCGGTGTGCCCAGATGTGTGGAGCAGAGAAATATAAGTGGCTGTGCAAGAATTTTTCCATTTCCATGCCAGAAAATAAAGTTTAGTGAGAACACGTTTTAAGGAAGCTAGACACATAGAGCACAGCTAGACTACAGGGCCACAGTGGCCACAGCACCCATCCTGCTGTAGTTTATTAGTGGTGCACACATCTTTCATCATCATCATCATCATTATTTTTCTTGGTTGGTACGCAGTAGGAAAAGATTTGCTCAGAATAAGCTTTTAAAAAAAAAAAAAAAACTTTTTGAGGATTTACCTAAAGTGCAGCAGAGTTTCAGCAAGCAGTCAGCACAAAGTTGGATTTCTACAATGACTTCATGTGTACCTCTCTGATACATCAGATTACTTAGAAGAAGAACCACTGTTTGTTTATATGGCTTTTTTGGCCGCTTTTCAACTCACAATTGTCCCCAGTTATCAGTTATGGTACACACAACCATCCTCTATCACAGGCTATTGTACAGCTTTGAGCAGCGTCTAGCTTTGTTCCTGTATAGCTGGCAAATACATAACAGACTGAACAGCATTCTGTTTGACTTCAAAAGAAATTTCATTGGCATCCAGGGAAGAGTCTCTCTCTCTCTTTCTCTGTCTCTGTCTCTCTCTCTCTCTCTCTCTCTCTCTCTCTCTCTCCCCTCTTTCTTTCTCTCTCTCTCTCTCTCTCTCTTTCTCTCTGTCTGTCTGTCTCTGCCCCCACCCTCCCACCGGCTCTTGCTGTCTCTCTCTCTTTTTAATTTCTCCCCACGTTTCTCTCCATATTTCTTCACGTTCGGGTGCTATACTGTCTGTCTAGCAACCTTGCCTTGGATCTATATCTACAGTATGTGCCTCCCACTCTGTTGGTCTCTCTCTCTGTTTGTCTGTCTCACTATCTAGTTGTCTGTCTTAGGGATGCTCACTGGTTAATAAACTTGTGACATTTTACAAGAAAAGATATTCCCGGCTCAATAGCAGTGGAGTGCTTGCTTTGATCATTATTGTTAGATCTTTAGATTTTCCCCTTACTTTTTGAATAACACAAATGGTTAGACAAGGGTTCTCAAACGCATTTCTCAAAGGTCCACATCTAATTTTCAGTCAAGGTCTGAGGGTCAGATTGGTGATTGGGTATAACAAATTAAATTTAAATCAATTTACCTATAAGTGGTACTAGTTTCTCTCCTCTCTTCTGCTTCCTGTGTTTCAACAAGGGTGGCCAGTCCACACACACACACACACATAAAGAGCTGACAACATTTGTTAAGTTACTGTGAGTGCAATAAGAGCTTTGCATCACCCCCACAGTAGCAACACACAAAACAACAAACATGCAGGAACGAACAGCTTTTAGTTCCTGATGCGACCCAATGTCCGGATTTGAGAAGTCCTTGCTTAGAAGGCTCGTTTGTTACTCACACAGCAGTCTCACTCTTGTGGTGCACTTGAAGCTGTTTGTGTAGATTGTGTGTGGAGTTGTTGCCTCCAGATGCTGCCACCCTCATCAGATAAAGTTTATAGATTGCCTCGTTAACATTATCAGGTTCCCTATTAGCATTGGGTTTAAAATAGAAATATTGCCAAACAGACGCTTTCGTTTTTTTTTTTCTTTTGACACCAAATCCTCCAACGTTGTCTTGTTTAACATACAACATTCATTCTCCTTACTCTTGCCATTTGAGAAGTGAAATCTGACTCCTTGCTCCTCTGTGCTGAGACTTTGCTGCTGCTGCATGGAGCAGACGCTTTCTCTGACATACAGATGAACTAAACGTTTTCATTTTGGTTTTCCTGTTAAAAAAAAAACAAAAAAAAAAAACGGTTGTGTTGCTGGGCAAATAATGTAATCAGTGTATGCCAAAACCATGTAACACCCCTAACACTGTCTGTCGTAGCATGCCTTGTCTGTCTCTCTATCTGTCTATCTGTCTTTTTTCTTTTTTTTTTTCTTTCCATCCATATTCCTGCAGACACTGTGTGTAATGTCTAATCTCTCCCCTCACATCAGCATGGCTGTTGTCCAAGAAGCCCATATCGCAGCCCAGACTGTGGTGTTACCACTCCGATGTTGAAAGTGGATCTGTCTGATAGGAAAGAGAGGGGGGAAGAGGGGAATGGATTGAGGGAGAAAATTGAAGGACAAATGGAATGGCCATCAACTGACGGTGAAAGTTGAGAGAAGTAGAGGAGAGAAAAGGCAGGACATGGAAAGATGGGACAGAGCGAGGGAGAAATTAAAGAAAAGGGGTTGAGGAAAGAAAAGAGAAAAAAATGTAATTTTACAGTGCATATGTTCATACTGTACATTTCTTGTACATATTGGTACTTGGCCTGTCTCTCTCTCTCAGTGATGTTGAAAATGAAAAGGGGTTGAAACTATAAAATGAGAAAAAGAAAGTTATGAATAAAGGCAATCAAAGAACAAGGTTAAGAGTGCACTAGTCCAGTAACAGTCTGTAGAAGAGACAAAAGCAGTTATATGGACTGCAAATGAATGACTTTGGGACATAGTTTGCAGCTCTGTGTTGTTGACAGTGGGGCTGAATACTACGTTTGCAGCGATAGGAAGATGTTACACATATACAGTGAACAGATGATGTGACGTAGAACCATTGAATTAGCTTTAAGTGCACAGCTTAACTCCACGGTATTTAATTCAACAACATTTTAGTGGAGTGATATTATTATCAAAACCTTCCTTTATCTGCTTGGGCATCTTGCCCACACACAATTCAAGACTGCTGAAGCAGAGGTGAGAAATTGGTGGTACACATTTCTCTGAATATTGACCCGTGCTCCCATTCACACATGACCCCACACAGGAAGCGTTCCTGAACATTTCAGGTAATGTGTAACTGTAAGCGTGAAAGGAGCTCATGTTTTTCCAGCATGGTTATATGATAGTGTAAACATTGCTTATCTGCTACATTATAATAGTTTTTTTCTAGAATGCATTACTCAAAGAAAAGTCATAATTGGTTATTCGCTATTACTCTAGAGACTTAACTATGTTTCTCTTTGATTTTGATTTTGATTTTTTTTTTTTTTTTTTTCAACATGGACATGATTTGGACAGTGTATTTTCAACAGCAGTGATGTGACTGGAATGATTCCAGAAATGCTTTATTGCTTAATGACATGTTACATGTCCCTTTGACATTGAAGGTGTGTAGAAGAAAACTGGCTACATTTTATTTGATGGAATTAAGTTGATCTTAACCACAGCAAGCACTGACTAAACTACCACTGTGAATAAATGTAGAGCAAATGCAAAAGCTTTCATGAACTGGACATAGATTGAATCACTGTTGTGTCGTATTAAAGTAGAGTTCATAAGCAGAAAATTATTCATATGAAAATGTCAGTTTGTTACTTTGTCTACTTGTGTATCTCTCTTCCTGTCTTTGTTTCAGTCTCACATTCTCTTTTCTCTATGCTTTATCTCCTGACTCTGATTCAAAATCGGTGCACCTAAGTAATGTGCCTGTGTACTTCAGCCAAGACAAAACTACCTGAGACAAGCTACTTTTCCTCTGACTCATGAGTTGTGGGTGAATGGCTCTGCTTTGGGATGTCGGACAGAAGGATATTTAAATTTCTTCTCTGTTGCACCTTCCACTGGGTTGCCGGGGTTCTGTCATTCTGACTCAACAGTCTTAATCAACAATCAGTGGTAGAACGAAGGGATATAGTTCAGAATGGAACAAAATAAAACATAAGTAAACAACAACAACAAAGCACAAGACACAAAATACCATGCTGGAAAGACTTAACAAGCATACTTTATCTTGCAAAGCTGACCATACCCAGCACCACCATGTATGGTACACTACATGTCACCATAGGGAAACAAGCAATGGTCTTCCTTTCATTTATTTTCTGTGGCAACAGGTGATGGTCTGTTACAATCCTGCAAATGGAATTCTGGGATTTGGAATGAAGTGAGACAAGTTTTCAGAGCATTTGAAATGTGGTCCTCATTTGCAGTTGAAGATGCTGAACTTTATTCAAATGACAGACAAATTTTGTTTGGCTGCAACCAGTCAGATTAGGCAGGTGTGCTCTACTATGTGTGCTGTACTATATTTGTTGCTTCAAGTACCATACCAGCGATTTTGAATGTTTGGCCCATTTACTACAATTTACCCACATTTTACATTGCAACAAACCATTGTGCAAATCATGCGGGGTACTAAAGGACTGTTTTTCTCCACCCAATTTCAAGTGATGAAACTGCAGCGGTGCTGCTGCTTTTAGGGAAAGTAATTACAGTGATGGAATACTGGTGTGGAGAAAGTTTAAGGTCTCTGGAAATTAATTTGCATATCATAGTGGACTGAATTGAAGCCAATAGCTGGATAAAAGGCAGGAAAATGATATTGGAGTTCTAAAATACAACTGTTTGCTTTGGGAAAAGATTAGCAGTATATATGTGTTAGGCTAAAAAAGCAGAATCTCTGGTAAGGTCTTAAAATAAATTCAGATCACAATTTTGATGGACTGTTGTTGTGTTAAAGACACCATATGAGGCAGGTCTGCCAAGTTTGTTCATGTTTATTCATTTGAAACACAGGAGGCAAAAACTACAGACAGACCTGGAAGTGAAGCATTGGACTAGTCAGAGTGTTGAATGTGATTTAGCAGCTGTAGGGCTGCCTTCCAAAGCTGCATAATCACAACTACAATTTCCCCTTATATCCTCATTAAGTTGAAAATTGTTCACTCTTTGCAATGCGCCAAATGGTGATCAGCCACTGGCAGCGAAAGCGATACTTTATGCTCTTGTTATGGTGATTTGTCAATGTACTGTAAGACCCTCCATGAAGTCAAGGTGAAACTCCTGAGAAAAATTTGACAGGAAAAAACTTAAAACTTGGGTGGCCTAGGTCAAAGTGGGATTGCCCACTACGATGGCTGAACTTGCAAAAGGTGGCATGACATAATAGTAGTGGCTAGTGAATGTAAGAATAATCAAAAACACAATGCCTATTGCACTTAGCCAAACTTGTCTCCAGGACAGGCATTGTGTCGGAGAGAAGAACAAGTTGTCAGAGTTTTGGAGAGTTCATGAATCACCTCATTTTGTGAAAACTCCTAAATCCCCACTATGTCTTCTAATGTCAACTCCAAACACGAGGCATTGGTTCTCATTTGTAATTGTATAACTCTGTAGAAAAAACTGGTTGATCAGTCAAGTCTACAAAACATGCCAGTGATAAATAGATACTGCTACTGAGTGAAACTCCTATTCTCAGTAATGTTTTGGTTTACGACACCACACATCAAAGTGTCAGTGGTGACTACCCGCTGTGAAAAAGGAGAATTAGACCTTGTATTCCAGGGCTTTGTTGATAAGTTTGTTTTATCTGTTTAATAGCAGACATGTTTTATTATGTCCCAACTTAAGCAAGAAAGAACAACGTCCCATTTGGGGAATCTTATCTTTCTTTTAAAATGGAGAAATGTTGCATTAGTCAGCTACTTCTAGGCCGGACATTATATCATTTTGAATTCTGCACTGCTACATGGTTCCATAACACTTAAGTAAATGGGGAGCACTGAGCAGTGAAATTCATTTCTTGTCCCCGATAGGGATAATGTGGGGCTGTAGGATTCAGTCAGTCTGTTTAGCATTAAGGTAATGTGATCTGAGGCTTGGAGTTTTGAGACTTAGGTTACAGTTTTAGCAGGAAGATTTCTTCAAAGTGGTAGTTTAGTCAGTAGTACACCAATAGTACACCAATAGTCAATAGTACTCTAACCCCTAACCCTAATCACCAATTGTGGTCTTTATTTTCATGAGGTATTATCATAGTATAGTTGATAAACTGTGGCTGAACCATCATATACCCATGGTGCCAAAAACACATTTACCAAAGGCTATCCAATACAGTATGGACATCTGTCTGTTTTCGTCTGTTTTCTTGTGCTGAGCCTGCATTTAGTGAGTAGAACATATTTACTACTCATGCAACCTGCTGAAGAGCTACAGGAGGCTGTAGGGCAGGCACAAGATTTGCAGAATTTAGTTGTTCTGGGAAGAATTTACCCTGGTATGAACATCTTCCCACCATCTGCAAACTTAGTGAGCTAGAGACATTGCTATGTCTGGAGGACTGTGTTGTTGGTAATGGGGTTAAATATTCACTTGCCCAGACAACCACCTTAATCTCTAATTTAGACTACTTACAGGGCTGTAGGACTATTAGTCTTGTTTTAACATTTATATTGGCAGCAGTTAGTATAGTTACCTAAACAGTTGCCGATACAGTATTATTACAACTATTTTCTGGTTTTGTGTTTTCCTGTGTACGGGATTAATTGCATTCACTTTCACATCCACACTAATCACTAAATACCTTCAATGGGGAGCAAAAATGAGATGTTATTAGTGTAGTTTATTTTTAATTCAACCATGTTCACTTCTTTTCATGGTCAGTCATTCCACTAATTATCAACAGACCAAAATCACCCAATCCTTTATATAGCACCTATAACCTTCCTGCAGCTCAGTGCTGGCTCTCACTGCCTCCTCACTGCAAGTGTTGCGTTTTGCTGTGTCGGTTTCTTTTTAAGCAAGGCTAAACCACCTTTCAGGTGTTTGCTGCAGTCAGCCATGGTCCAGGATGGAACCAGTTGACATGTTTCTTTCACTAGTTTTCACAACAAAGCCAGATCAACATCTTTGCAATGCAATGCAGTAGCGCTCATGGGAAATGCAGTCGTCATTTGGGGAAACACTACCACTTTTGTCCTCAGGGGTTACCAAAATCAACACAAAGTTAAAGTCCTGTGTCGTTGCTATAGACGCACAAGAATTTGTCTTGGTGGCATTGGGTGAGAAACATCTTACAAATTACTACACCTTAAATGCACAGTGCATACTGACGCACATGGTACAAGGACAACAGGACCTCACCTAACACTGCAGTAGGACAGGAGAAGACATAATATGGACCACAGACTACATACATACTGTATGTATGCATACATTCTAAAGCTGTGTGTATTCTTGAGTATGCCATGCAGTTTGGTTGCAGCTATAAATCATGTGTTTTGAGTGTCTAGTGTATGACAAGGACGTTTCAATGAAAAAATCAGAAGCACAAAATCAATTATAAGCGTTAGTGTGCCAGTGTCCCCTTGGCTGAAAAATGTCAGCGATACATGTCACTGTGAGATTTCACCTTTGCGTATATTTTTAGTCCTCTAGCTGTAACAAGATGCCTGAGTTTGACACAGTGTTTCCCAGGTGTCCTTTGTAGGCTCACTCTCTTACACAGAGTCGTGTATCAACACTAGCATCATCTTACATTGTAATAAGTACAGACACAGCAAAATAGTTCACATACTAGGTCAGTTTCCCAGATATGGATTTAAGCATAATCCTGCTTCAGAATGTAACTCTATATTTTTCATTGAAGGTTTCCTTTGACAGAGAGGCGTAGCTCAGCCTTTATTCACAGTGAGACTTATTCATCAAAGACAAGTCCAGATAAGAGAGCAGCATAAGTCTATTTTAAGTTTTCAAATATTTTAAGTTCATGCATGGTTTGGCTTGGCCATGCAGCTGCTAGTTTACTATCTGTGGTTCTTTGCTTTGATGGCTTGGCATATTTCCTTTATTTTAGCAAGCAGTGTCACAATATGTAAGAGCTTTTGAACGATATACAGTGCAGTTCAGATCACATTATTATTTTTTTCTCCCGTCATGAGGAATCATATTCAGAATACCCTTGTTGAGTGCTTCAGACTGCCATACAAAATAACACAGTATACTGTCAGTCTTGAGCTAAGTGTGAATATGACCAAGGTTTCTGTGTTCTTGCTTTTAGTGTTGTGGAGTGATGAAGTGCACTTCAATGAAGTGTGAGAGGGTGTGCTGATTGTTGGAATCAATCTGAAGCAGAACTGTTGGATTGTAATTTTTGAGTATTTTTGAGTGTGTATATAAAGATATGTTTTGTTTGTTTTGGCCTGCAGTACTCTGCTCACTATTTGCAGCTGGGTGGAACAGAAAGTGACAAAAAAAAAATCTTTTGTCAAGTTAAGCTTAACCATGACACAATCTGAATTATCCCAGTGTGCTGCACCCTGCCAATCTGGTACTTTATGTAAAACATGCACTAGGAATTATTTGGAACTATATTTGATCTTAATCTGGTGGTGTGCAGACATAGAAGTTATTATAAGGTATACATCAAGTGGTACTGTATGTTGCCAAGTATACAGTATATGTGCTTGTGTACATGTGTCTAAGTCCACATGTGTCCATGTATTCTGTCCAACAGACACGGACTACATCAGTGAGGAAGAAGAACGAAAGGTTGAGCGGATGTTGGCTTTCCTCACAGAAGAATCCAAGCAGGCCGCTGCCAGCACAGCTGTAAGTACCACTGCATGTCTCTGGAAACATCTCAGCATAATCTTGCTTCCGTCTCTTGACATTTTAATAGCCTTGCTTGAATTTAAACATGACCTGCTTATGTAACGATTGACTTTCATGACCCACGGGCCAAACCCATTCAGAAGTGAATTGTTACTCTGAAAATTACGGGGCATGTTGCTAATTTTCTCAAATGTTGACTTTTTAAAAATCAGATGTTTTTTGTCTAGCAGCGGCAAAAGCAAATGAAAGTAAGATGTGTACTTTCCATGACAGTTTTGCATCTTATAATAGATGAAAACAGGGTCCAAAATGAACATTTGTTAGTTTCTAAACACTCGTAAATTTAATCTTTAGCAATTAAATGTTGGAGACCACATGCAACTCTAACCGGTAGAAAGAAAAATGAATTAACTGCACACGCTGGAGAAGGCTGCTGGTTTGCTGTCACTTCAATCTGCTAGGCCAGCCGTGTTATGTGTGTCGTGCATTGACGTCTACATAAGTGCGTCAGTCATCAAACTGCATGATTTTTTTGTTTCTTCAACATAAGGTACTTCCTGTCATCTGGGCAGTTTAAACAAACCCAGTCATGTGGAGATTTTTCTGCAGGAATGGAGCCCCCAGGAAATATTCCTCCATAACTATTAAATTCTCAAACTCTGAATAAATTATTCTTCTTGAACTTAGACACAAGAAGGATTAACATTTTTGCATACAGCTTGTGTAACTACCACTAGTCTACTAGTTGTCATAGTCTAGTAGTCACTCGTAGTCATAGTCTACTATTCTTACTGCACACTACTATAATATTGATTGAGCATGTGAGACCAAGACGACAGTAATGATAGCAAATTGATTAAATTGCTGTTTGTTTGTTTTATCCACCAGCCACATTTGCAGGTAAACCAAACAGTTAATTTTGGACCCATGATAATCATGTTCAGGCTTTTTTATTCTATTGTATACTACAGTATCACACTGTTGGTTAATCACTTAATCAATTACCAATCAGTCAATCAATGAGCCAGCTTGCATGCTAGTGAAATTTATATCCCCATGATATTGTGGAATACAATACATTCACGTTTTCTCAGAAGTGGTCAGGCAGGCGCTTCTGGGTATTTTTGTGCCTCAAAGAAGCTGATATCAAAGAGGGCAGCCTGTCAGGAAAAGTTGGACAACCTTGCTTTACACCTCAACGCTCATACAAATCAACACATCGTAATCAGAGCTATTGAATTCAGCAGTTTGGACACACTGATCCTGTTGCCCTTGAGGATGAAGCTGCCTGCTGCAGAGCATGGTGGACAGGAGAAACCCATTTCCTCCTCTGTCCCTCCCGCTCATCTTCTCTGCAGTGGGAACTTGATCCTTTACTCTTCCCCTCAGATCATACCACAGAACTAAAATGGCCAGAGAAAGGATTTACAGTGGATAGTGAGAGGAGGGAGGGACCAAAGTAATGATGGCGCATTTGAGGCGGTATAAATGGGTCAAGGTATTTTTTCGCTGCATCATGACTTATTATGCCTCAAGATGCAGAATAGAAAAAAACTAGATGCGCCAGAATAAAAAAAATGCTCTGTAAAGTTTATTTGTCTCTATAAAGGAGTTCAATGTGATGGACAGAAAATGAATGAGAGAAAGGAACTGGGAATGAAAGAATTTTGCAGACATAAGCAGGGAAGTTAGAGCTGAGGTGAAGTGAGTCCAGGGTCTGAGGTCCATTTTCATGAAAACCGCTAATGGTTCTCTCTGACACAGGGGATGCTCTCTGCTCTTACTTGGCTTCAAGCAGGAGACTGCATGCTGTGTAATGCCTGGTGTAAGTTCTCCACATGATCAGAAAGTGTTCTCAGGTCCATTTGCACCGACCGCCGTGAAACTGTGTATGGCCTTGGGCTTCACGATTCATTTTATTGCTGCATAGAGGCTGCTGTGCTTGAATCACATTTTTGTTTTGTCTTCTCCTTTTTTCACTGCACTGCATGTGACTATAAGTCAAGTTTTCGAAGGCTGTGAATAGTAATTCAAACTGACAGCAGCAATGACTTGTAGAGGTGCACGTACGATTACGTTATGTAAGATTTAAATAGATTAGTTCTAAAGTTTAATTACATTCACTGAATAAAAACATGTTTTGAAACCCCAAAATACACAGAATTCTCAAAAATCATCATATTCCTAGAGCTGACTAGGGATACAGAAGTGGTTACTCTATGGCAATATTTAAAAGCAATCCAGGTTTCATCTATGCAGTATTTATGAATTAGACAGCAGAGCAGCAGCTGCAAGTGCTCAGGTCCATGTTATGATATACCACAGTGGCTTAATGGTAAAATGCTGAATGTCCTAATTCTTAGCTGAACTATGTTACAGCGGGGTTGGTAAAGAAATGATTTTCTCTTTCAAATGAGGTTACTCAAACTTTATTTCCTTTTCATTCATTTCATTTCATTTCATAATTTTCTCTCTGATGCTGTGTAATGAAATCTTACTGAATTTCATTAAGGAGCCTACATACTGTGGGCAGATACTGAGCCTGTGTCCCATGGCCCATATTTTAGATTTTAGGCATTTAGCTGATGCATTTTCCCAGACGCACAGTGAGTACTGTCTTGCTGGAAAGCACTTAGACAGAACACATAGCTGTCACGGTGATGGAGCACTGTAATATTTCCACTTACAGATGGATGCTCAACCACAAAGTCAGTACTGACCATATACCTAACAATTCAGAGATAAGCCTGGTGATGAAGTGATTACAACCCCACTGGAGCCTGAATCTGACACAGAATGCTGTCATCACTTCCACTCATTTTAATGGAATCAGAGATTAACTGTCTCACTGGAGTATCTGCAAAGGTTTTGTGGCCTCAGATTGTTTCTGACACAATAAATGACATGGATTACTGAATTTATTAGACTTAATGTTGTTAAGAGCTGTCACGATGTACACATTGCTCATCTGGAGGCAGACAAGTTTAATGAGGGTTTCACAATTTTATGGCTCATATGTCCCAAAACACAAACTAAGTGCATTATGTGCATTATATGAGCTAATCTTTATTCCTCTGTGATATTTTTATTCCAGATTCCCCAAGCTTGTCTTGATTGATTTTGTCTCATCTGCAAATACATCACAAATTTCCCATAGCTCTTTTATACAGACAGCTTGTTATACTGCAAGAAAACATATTTAAGCACAGCGCAGCTTATGAGGTGAAATTTTTTATGTGGAAATTTTTAGGTGTTGATCATATGGAGGTGGCGTTAGAGAGAGAAACAGAGAGAGAGAGTCAGATTTGATGGTCTGCATCTGAAAGCACTCAGCCATCTTTCAACAAGCGCAACCTCCTCTTCCATGACCTTTTCTGTTTTATGTAACCAAAACTTTTTTATGTGATTGAGCATAGTAAAACATTTATCAGTGAAACCACAAGGGTTCCTCTATTTTTCATAACAACCCATAGACCTTTTATTGTAGAGGGGAAAGATATTTGAGTGATCCTTTTTGGGGGGTTGATGGAGAGAGTAGTGTTGTTGCTTTGTGCTTACATGTGTGTGTATATGTGGGTATGTGAATGTGTAAGTGAGAGTGAGGGGGGCATTTAAGTGCATGTTCATGCCAGGGCCTGAAATTTCCTCAGTGACTTTCAGATTTGCATCATGGATTCTCTCAACAACAATAATGTTACATAGTTCTATTCTGAACCAGATATCCTATCTGACTAGCATATACAACCATGAAAGTTGTATATGTGTTAAAGTTGAGTAGCTTCCTGTGGACTTTTGACTGACAGCCACTTCCCCTATTCCCTATTCCCTATTCCCTAAACTGCATACCAGCACAAATTAATCATTTAAAAAATCTGATAAATGGGAGCAGAATAGTCCCATCACATGCAACACAAGAAAGAAACATAATGAGACATTGCTGTACATCTGTGCAGGGATCTCCCGCATTATAAGCGCTAGAGTAGGCAGTATTTAGCAGGCAGTATTTAAATTATGTGCAATGCCCGCAATCCTGCGCTGAAATTCAGGCCCTGCATGCACTGATATTTATTTATTTATTCTCCATTCCAAAATAATTTCCACCATGATAGAAACAGTGACATCTCCTCTCACAACTTATTTAATCTCATGATCAATCAGCACTTTATTCATTCCGTGGCCAATAGGGTTGCCCTTCTGCCACTGGACCAGATTTGGGAAAAATTGGCAGGGCGGTTCAGTCTAACTCAGAAATCGTCCCTCCAGTGTTCCCATGATGGTTGGGTTCTGACTGAAAGATTGCCTCATCTTAGGTTTTCTTAGCTCTTTGTAAGTTTATCATTTCTTTCTTGCCTCAAAGTTTGATGCAAAGCCATTCCTAACTTTAGAAGTTATCCTGCTAACAAACAGACAGAATGGGATGAGAACAGACATCGCCCAACTCCATAGGTAGAGGTAATCATGTGTGTTATAAAGAGAATGCTAATATTTATGCAGGCTGTGTCCTGTTGTAGATGTTGAATAAACATAAGATCATGTTTTTCATTGTTTGATTGTTTTGTTTGTTCTTTATGTAGTATTTTATTTTATTTTATTTTAACAAATGCATTTAATTTGAAGTAAATTACAAAACATTTAAATTTTAAGTACAGACTTGGATCACAACCTTTTTGAGGCCTTGCTTCTGCTTGCGTCTCTGGATGGGAACAGAGAAAGCTGTCTTTTTCTCCCCATTTCCCTCCTCAGTCCTCAGTCCTGCTCTTTATCATTAAAAGTGAGTGCAAACTTCGGTCATGTATTCAAAGCCACGCTCGTTTTCCCTATTCAGGCCTCAGGAAAGAGAGCAAAGGGAGAGAATGAGCAAGAAAGAACGGGGAAGCATGGAGTGAAGGCTCACAGAGAAAGAGGTGCAAAAGAAAGAGAGAGAATGAAAGAGAAGCCTAGAGACAGGATGTGCAGATGCCTTCTTCGACTCTGTTTTTAAATCATTAGCCTGTTTGAAAACCTGTCAGGGGGCTTCGGCCCTGGCATATGATTGCCCTTTCGTGGGTATTTTTCCATTGACAATTAAAGGTTGTGCAGATATGCACACACACAACATACACATGCAGAGATTCATAAACATAGCTGCAGACTCACAAACACATATATCCACACTGGTATACACATTAGTACACATACATATATACACATATTACATATTGTTTAAACCCGCAGTGTGCATGTACACACACACACACACGCGTTAGACCTACACCGTGTTTGATTATGTTTGCCAAGACAACAGCTTGGGATCTCTTGGCAACCAGATCCACACTGCCAGGCTGTAAAACTCTAATGGTTTTCTTCTAAATAGAGAGTGGGATGGAGGATGAGAGATAGAGGACAGCAAATAAAAAAGAGAAGAGACAGGCAGTGTCTGTGTGTGTGTGTATTACCAAAAGCTGCAAACAGCTGTTTACCAGCAACATGTTGACCTCTATGTTTTAATCTGCTGGTCATTACAGCTGTGATCTGCCTGTTTGTTGGCCACTGATTCAACAACATGTTCCACCAGGGGTCCGTTTCACAAAGCAGGTTTAGTGAAAACTCTGAGTCTGTTAACCCTGAAATGAGGGAAACTCTGAGTTTTCCGTTTCACAAAGGGAGGTAACTCAAAGCAGAGAAAGAGGGGTAACTCTAGCCTGTTTCACAGAGGGACGTAACTTAAGCTCTCAGTCAGTTACCGCAGTAACAGACTCCATGAAACTAACCTGGTCGGGACCAGGTTTTTCTCATGAAACCTCGAGTTTCTCTCTGTGTCCGCCCTCTTTCAGCCACACACGGTATTTAACTTCCTCATTCATTCAGTCAGCAGGCGAGTCTTGGCGTGGCATATTAGTTCTGCCATCTGTTATTTAAAAAAAAAAAAAATAAATAATAATAATAATAATAATAATAAAAACAGT
>OMLB01000010.1:0-10008 GCA_900302555.1 Myripristis jacobus
TATTTTGGTAGTTGGTTATTAATTTATTTGATAAAATTCATGTACAGAAATAGCTTATTTTTATGTATGTATGGATACACAAAGTATGCAGAATCTTTATAACTTAATAGTTTGAGACCTACTTAAACAAATTAAGTTGATGTAACAAAACACTGCAAATACTTTATATAAAAAAGTCACATTGGTTTAACAGATAGTAATTGAATACACTAAAAATAAAAAAGTGATGTTGATTTACATAGGGTAATTGAACATACTATACATGAAGAAGTCATGTTGGTTTAACATAGGTTAGGTTTGTATACATGACATAAAAGAAAAACTTTAAATCTGTAAACAAGTTGTGTTATTTGAACAAATAAGAGTTGAATATACTTAACACAAACAAATATTTTTTGGTAAACATAACTTTAATATGTGCAACCGATGTACATATTTTTTTCATGTAAATTGAACAGACTTTTTTTTTCAGTGTAGGGAGAGCATAGGAGTTATTTCACGTGGTCTGAAGAGGTGTCGACTTTTGATTTAGTTTTTGGTTTGGTTTCACCTGTAATTTATGTGCTAGAATTGGAGACAGGGCTTTAATGGGTAATATATCAATATTATATCAATATTGTGATATGAGTCTAGATATTGTCTGGAATTTTGGACATCACAGTATGATTATAAGGCATAAATGTTGTCATCTCCTAGTTTCCTAGTTATTTCTTGTTGTTCTATTGTTCGCCTCTACCTGCTTGATCACCACAGTATGGATATGAGCACATATCTTGTAAAAGCACCAAGAGTTACCCCTACAATATGGTCACAATATCAATATATCAAGGAATTCAGTCAGGACATCATGATAGTCGACTCTGTCCATATCACCCAACCCTAACAGTGAGAAATGGAGGTAGATCCAGACGTTTCAAGAGGACTAACAAGTATGACTGTGGTTGGCTTGTGATTAACTGTTATGATATGTAAATTTAATGCTGAACTGGACACAAGAGCATTGTGAAAAGCATGAAAAAGGACTGAAACAACTTCCTTACAGGCTTGCTAACTGATTTTGCACAAAAAAGGTAAATGTAATGATGCTGGCATTAATGCTGGTGGCAGAACAGGCGTGAAGGTGATAGTGGTTGTTGTAACTAGTGATGATGGTGACAGTTATGACAGTTATGATAGTGATGACGGCGATGAGGTAGGCAGTTTTGGTAAGGGCAACAGTGCCATGTAGAGACAGCATTACAGTAGCTGTGACTGTATTAATAGGACCCGTCTACCTTCAGGCTCCAGGGTACTGTCTGTTCTGGGCCAGGGGAATTTGAGAGCTTTTGGGGTAGTGCTGCACTTGGATTAGAACGAGGCAGCAGGAGGCCATCAACAATTTCCTGTGATTCCCAGGGAGCTCAGTGGAGACTTCCTCTCCAAGCAGGGGCGGCCGGCAGCATGAAATTCCCAGATTGAAACTGATCTCTGGGATAAACTAACAGCATGAGGGAGGTTGATAAAACTGAAAAAAGGCAAGGAAGCTTCTTCTCTTCCTCTCTCTCTCTCACACACACATCGCTGTACAGTATTTTTTCTTTTTGTCCCTTTGTTAAACAGATCATTATTTAATTCAGAACTGAGTTAGACAGACAAAAGGTACTGCACAAAACTACTATACAAAACCTGTGTGTGTGTGTGTGTGCGTGCACAGGCCTCTATGCATGCGTGATCACACACACAGGAGGTCCCTGTTATGTAGGTACAGCGTGTAGCCTTTGTAGAGCCTGGCTGTGCACAAATGCCAAGCTGAGAGTGGCTGTTGAACTTTGGAAATGTCAGCCACTGCTTCTCACAGACGGTGCTATCAGTTCATTCCTTGGTGTCCTGCCGCCCTTCTTACCTGTGCGTCTTCAAACTTTCCCTCTGTTGAGGGTGACCTACCCAAATCTTTTGAAGTTGTGTCTGGGTTGTGGGAAGGATACATGTCCTGAGTCCAAGCACAAACAGAATTTTAGAAGGAGCCATGTCAGTTTTGCTCTGAAGACGCCCTTACATGTATGTCACCAGTCAAGGTCAGGGCATTCGAGAATAAGGTGCAGAGTTATCAGGGCTGCATGATGGGGGCAGAGAACATTAGATCCTATAGCATCCTTTTTATAGCCATTTCCTCCAATCCTCTGCACTGTGGAGAGCTGTCCATGGTCCTGCAACATGCCAGGCAGCCATACAGGGGGATTAAAAAATTCATCTCCAAATGCCAATGCATTTCTTTCTCACACTCTGCCTAATAATCCCTTCTAGGGCTGCATAATGTCTGTGATATAAACTGTGATATGAAAATATACAGAAAATTTCACCAGACACATGCGGTGCCTTATTCATGCACAAGTATACAATTAATCATCATAATATTCATTATTTTGGTACTTGAAAAGTCTATCCCTTTCTAACAAAGCAAAACCTTCCTACTAATTCTACCACACTTGGTTTAGCCCTCTGCCTCCAAAAACCAGCTTGGACTCCTCCATTTCTGGTTTCACGTATGTGACTCTGACACCAGCATGGACAAGTGAAGAGAGAACAGGTGGAGAAGTCTCTGGGAAAAACAACACGTGTTTCTTGATAAATTTTACAAATGGACATGTACGTCATAGTTGTGTTTTTTACATGTGATCCGCAATTTGTAATGATGTTCAAATGTAAGCTTGATAGAAGATAAATACATATTGTGCACGATTATTGGGAATCTTGCAGCCGTTGCGGTTTGCACACATGACTGATCAGCGTCAGGGGGGTCACACGTTACAAGCAATTTCACCAGGAGGAATCCTTGCCCAGTCTGTCTGGTCTCCAAATGACATTTTATCAAAAGAACACACACAAGAAGTGACACAGGAAAAGTGGTGATACCAAGCGAGACAGGATTTTTTTCCTCAAATATGGATGTCCACAAGAACGGAGCAATCCATGCTGTTTGTGCGCTGAAAAGCACAAACAACATGGATTGCAGAGCTCAACTCAATTTTCCTCAATTCCTCAATTTCTTGGGACTACTTTTTTCTAGTAGTCACGGCTGGTCGTGTTGCAGGTGTTGCGACTCTTCCCCCAGGTTTCCCCTCACCTTGTGTCTTGCGCTCTCATTGGCTGTAGCTTGTTGCCACCCCCATTGCCAAGTCACAACACTTTTCGCTCTGCAGGTTCAGATGTTTAGCCAGCTATAGCTTCCGGGAGTTCACGATGAATCAGCAAGTCTCTCAGATCACGTCTTTGACCAGACAGTTCACACATGGAGGTGGCGACTGAGTGCCAATTTGTGACCCCTGTGTGAGCACCGATTTGCCTCTTGTCTGGGTCTTTTGTCAGTGATGTCCAAAAAACTGTTGGCGAGTGGAAAATCAAGGCTACCATCTTGTAGTGTGAACTCTGCATTATTTGACATCATGCGTCCTGCAATGTAACCAATGCACATATGCACATTGCAGTGTCAAAGCTGAAACGATATATAGCATTATATAGCAGTATTTCATTGTTGCACAGTAAGACAGGAGGTGTACAAAACAGCTCACACAAGTGAATTAATTGCGTGGGTGAGATTGAAAACCCCTAGAGGCTTTAGAAGGCATCTCACCTCAACAAAACAGACAAAATAAAGCAATAATAAAGTGTGGGGGGTGCTTCTCCCTCATCCACACCATCATTCTACCTTCTTCACAGTTCTTCTAAACTCCGATGCCCAAGAGCCAGACACAGCTCTGTCTCTCTTGAGAGTGTCCTTGGCCTGTATATGTGCTGTACGGTGTGCCGTTCTCTCCACTGTGTTGTTTACATGCAGCGAGGCAGCAGCATGTGATTGCTGCACCCCGGGCCTTGTGAGAACGCCACTTCAGAGGAATGCAAACTAAACATGTGTATAGTATTCTGCCCGGAGTGTGTTGTCCTCATGCATATCGTTACTAAGGCTGCTTTGCAGCGGCCTCACAGGTGACATGAGCCTCTTTATGTCATCTCTAATTGGCTCACACAAGCGCTAATGTGGTGAAGTCATGTAAAAGAAGGTTAACATTGTTCACGTTCCTATCTCTACCCCATCTAGGACTAGGTGATAGGGACAAAATCAAATATAGATATTGATGGTGAAGGGATGGCTATGGTGCTTTCATAAGATATCATTAGTCATAAAACGAGGAAAAAACAATTCTGACTCCATATCACTATCTCAATATCCAAAGTCACAGCGATATCTAGACTCATATCACAATATCAAAATGATACTTATCCTAACCCCATCAATGATTTTGAATTATGACATTACTTAAAAGAATGCTTTACTGTTTTTTTTAACCAGCTTTTTATCATTACAGTGTCGGTAGTATATGCAAAGGAACAATGTTTACCTTTCCTCCATGTGGATTTGGATGGCACTGCAAATCGTACTTGCACGTTTTTTGTCAGTGGGCTGAACGAACATCTGAAGTGCAATAGCAACAGTGTTTTGTTACTAACATGGCAGCATTACAGTATGAAAACACAATGCTGTACATGTTTTTATGAGGTCCATTCAAGAGTAGCTTAGCACATACATTGCCCCAGTTTGTTACTCGGCGGTGAATTGCAGTGCTGTGGGTGCAATGCATTCTGGTTGTTGTGGGTTTTCTACCTCTTGAGCTAAAAGGAATAACACAGCCCTTCTTCTCTGTTTTCTCTGGACATGTGGCATCAATTTACCAGTCTACTGCATAGACTGGGAGTTACATAAATAGAGTATCTTTCCAGCGGTGAATTATTCCTTTAAATAGCAAAATGACACTCTCAATAACCTGAATGATACCACGCCTTTTCATCACTGTGTGAAATATCACTGTTTTCCTAGCCTTTCTGCTGAATCAAACAGCAATCCGTCTCTTCATGCAACAGACACTTTTAGCTCTTCAGTGACCATGACTTGAGAGGATTATGTGAGCTTTGCCCCCCCCCAACATATTAACTCTGCAAGCTGCCGCTGTTGACCCCTGAACTTCCTTCATACCCATCCACATTTCTAAATAAAATAATGTTATTGTCCTCCTCCTCTCACTTCCCCTCACCTTTTTTGTTCCCTCGTATGAATACCTGATCTCCAGGGGTGGTTTAGGCAGGTCTTGAGTGCCCCCCTGTGTTCACTGCTGTTTATTTGCAGTACAGTGCTTTGTTGTGTGTGCTGGCAACATGAGAAAATCAAAACATTTTACCCAGGTTTCCCACCTCCACTCTGTGTAGGTGTGAAAAGCCTTCACAAGGTCTTTTTGCATGCTGTCTGCTTCAATCACTGTTGTTTCTGTCCTCTGGTTTGGTGAGGGTGCATCAGACAAGAAAAGGTTCGTCACTTAAAAACACTCTCATGCCGCCACCTTTGACGTGCCGTATTCCTGGAGCTGTGTGTGTGTGTGTTTCAAAGTGTTTCTGTTGATGTCTTATGGAACTGATATATTGTAACACCACACTTTTAGTTTTTGCACAAGTCAGCTGAACTATTGAGAATGACAGCACGCTGTTTCCTGTGCTTGCAGGGGGTGCTTTGAACCTGACATGCCGGGCGTTTTTTGGCTACAGCGGCGACGTCAGCCCGCTCATCTACTGGATGAAGGGGGAGAAGTTCATAGAGGACCTGGATGAAGAGAGAGTCCAGGAGAGCGACATCAAGTAAGCACGCAGGCAGCTGTAGATGAAGTCAAACGGTGGCAATCAAGACTTGATAACAGATGTAGTCACAGATGAATTACCATGCATTAGATTAGTGTTGTTTGGTTCCTGTGTGATTTATAAAGGTTAATATGATAATGAAAAGTGTTATGAAAGATTGTTGAGGCTCTCAATCTTGCAGTGCTATGAGGCTTTGCTCTCAGCTGAGGTCTTTGACAAACTGTTCCCTAAAGTGGCCGGTCTGCCAGGTGAAAGTCCAGAAATCTGTCCCTCGAAACACCAGCCCTCTCTCATCAGTCATTCTCTATCTGCTGTCTGATTGCCGGCGCAGGAAGCCCAAACACATCTGATTTGTTGGCTTGTCCTTGCTGCCACACTTTTTGTAAAACCACTGTAAACAAGTCTGTGTCCAATTTTCTCTCTCTGTAGTTTGAACATGCCTTTTTGCTTATCTTCTGCACCAGGAGTGGATGTACTAAATTTTGCTGAGCTCTCCCCTTGTATTGTCTTCTACAACTGCTGTGCTTGAAATAATTTATGTGTATATCTGTGGCTTTCTAGTGTAACACGTTTAAACAATGCCCTTTCTATATCTGGCGGTGTCTGCCTTCAGTGAAACTTAGTAAAGTGCGGCCACAAAGCCCTCTCTCTGAAGTCTGTGCGACATTTAAAACAAGTCCATCTCCACGCTTCTCCCTCCCCATGGTGTAACACATTTAAACAAGTCCATTCTCTGATCCATGTGCATGTTTCCCATTAGGGGCCAGGCGCTGTTTGGAGAGACTGCTGCTCTGGGGAGACAGCCCTGTCAGATGGTTAACAACCGCCATTTTTCACACCGCCGCCACTATCGCTATCGGCCTCACAGCAACCACCTTTAGCAGCATGCAGATGGGCCATAGGGAGCCGGGGAGGAGGAGTAGAGGGATGGAGGAGAGGCGAAACAGGAGGGATAAGGGGGAAAGGGGAAAGAGAGCAAGAGAGATGGAGAAAACCGAAAAGCAAAAGCAGACAGAGGAAAAAAGATACAAGGGGAAAGGGCAAGAGATTAGGAGGAAGTCATCGGGGCAGAAAGTAAAGAAGATGCATCAGTGATAGAAAGTTTGCATGTGCACTGACATGAACGCACCACAGAAGCAAATCTCATTTTAACAACTCCTGCCGCTCTGCTGTGTTTGCCTCTCGATTTCTATCTTCCTTCCTCCATCACGCCCCTTCTCTAGGATTCCCCCACTCATCAGCTGAGGGGTCATGTCTTCAATAATTCATACCGATATTTCATGCAGCAGATCAATAATATATTTGATCATGCATTCTTTAGTCTCGGTGCCGTTACCCTAGGCCTACTCTGATCCTGCCAATGGCTCGGTTTTACTCCCATAAAGACAGCAAGAGAAAGGGATTTGACAAAGAGGTGGAGAGATAAAGAGAGAGGAGACTAAACACGAACAAATCTCTGCTCGCCCTGCAGCCGGGCTATCTCCTATTTAGATGATACAGTCGACACGGACATGTTTCCAAGGTTTACCTCTCTTCTTCAGGCCAGCACCCACACACTTTTAGATTGCCTACTTTATTACTAATGCATCAGCAGCCAAACTTAAGCCTGGAGAAGAGCACTCATACCTTGAGCTCAGAATTTCTGCAGGCGTCTATTTACCCAACTCTGAGCCTATTGATTCGGAGGAGTTCATTTCTATGGTAACGGGGCCCCATAAATTCTCATTTGCACAGGCCGGGACAGGGCTATTGTTGTTATCATAGCACGGATGACTGGACATTAGCATAGCGCACAGAGATTAATAAATTAGCAAAACAAATCTGGCTCAGCATAATAAAGGAGGTGATCAATATTTTATTGACCGAGTTCAGTTGGTGGTTTGCAGGTGTACGTTGGATTGAATGAATAAAAGGAATGAATAAGTTGGAAATTGATCACTAAATGAGCAAACACAGTGGATTTGCTAATGAGGGAGTGCGAGAATATTGAAAAGAAAAAGTGCCTGCGGCCATAGTTTGGGAATACTATCACAATTTACTCAGTCGGGGGTGTCTCTGTATCGATAAAGCAAATCACCCGAAAGGCAAATAGAGGGTTTTACAAAGAGTTTTACAAAGAGTTACATGGGACTCTACAAACTCTGTAACACTCACGTCTGTTTTGCATACTGAGTTGGCCGCAGCGGACGCAGCTAAGCCCAGCGCGTGGTATTTCGGTCAGATACTTTTGATTTTTCTCCCATCCAGAGCTTTGTGCCTCCACATGTGGACTGTCGTTACTCCCCTAGCTTCGTTCCTCACTGTCTCCATTCGAGGCTCATGATGCCCGGCAGAAGTCCGTATCCGTCTCGTAGCCACCAAATCGTGCAGCAGCGAGTTCTGTCGGCTGATAATATGAGATAATCTGAAACGGGAGGCTTCAAAGTGCCCACCGCTCCTTGGAGAGACATGAATCACTCCTGTGCCGCCTTCTCCCAGCCTCCACCCTTCCACTTCAACAACAAACTCGCCTGAAACTACAAATACCATCAGCACTGCCTCAGCCTCTTTACACAGAGCCCATGATACACTTTCAATTACTGATGACAAATCTCCCCAACAAGCTGTCCTTATGTGCAGTTTATTGGCTTGAAGATGAGAGAGGAGACATTCTTGAGAGCAGTCATTATCCCCCCTACACAGCCAAACACTTCTTTCCTCCCTGCCCACTCTCTATCTCTCGAACGCTCACACGGAAACATATTAACGCATGAATTATAAATGCTCACAACCGTGCGCGCACACACACCCTCTCACAAAAAGACAAGACCTCTGTCATTTGCTCTTTGTTTCCTCCAAACTGTCATTTGTGCTGCGGGTGCTGTAAAAGTGGGCTAAGTAGTGTGCGTAAGGTATGAGGGAGCATTATCTCCCCATTCTCCCCTCCATCAGGCTCAACCAGCCCAGCGGGGGACACTCATTTACTTTATGGAATATTACTTTCTCTCCTTCTCCCCGTTACCATGGCAGCCGCTATAAAAAGATTTTCTTCTCGTCGCCATTATTTGATTTCCCCCCCGCACACTCGGAAGAGGAGCCCTTATTGATTTTCATTTCTCATATGTTTGGAGTGCAGAGGAAGAAATTAACATACCATGAAGTACTTACAGTGGCACACATGGCTTCGACTGAGATACGCTCTTGTTGTATGGAGACACGCAGGCATGCTTTTTATCACCGAGCCCCGGTGAATTGTAACACAATAGGCGCTGTGATTGCTGCACCCTGGACCACATCGTTTAACACCTGATCATAAAAGCTTCACACATACTTGCCCTCTAATTTAGCTGCTCTTAAAATAAGTTCTCGTGAAGGGAACCGGCCGAAACAGAACATAACGCTTTACTAGCAATCCATCTCTGATGCTAAGCTGCGGCATGAATGTGGGTTTATTTTTTGTGTCCTTCTTTTCTTTTTTTTTTACTCGCAGGGTCGTCAAAGAGCACCTCGGTGAGCAGGAAGTTGCCATCTCCTTGACTATCGACTCAGTGGAGGAGGGGGACTTGGGAAATTATTCCTGTTATGTTGAGAACGGCAATGGACGCCGCCAAGCCACCATCCAGCTCTTCAGACGGGGTAAGAGCTTTTCAACATAGGCCCACTGCGGCTTTAAAGGAGCTCTGCGGTTTAGAGTGTACACACTACAAACACTTCCATCCCATAAAACTCACTTCAGGCCTAGGAATATCCTTTTCAACTGGGTAAAGGCAGCTTAATGCAGGTGTGCCCTATATACTTCCTTCCATACTTCATAAGGTCTTTTTGCTCAGGCGAAAGGCTGAAAGCACATACGGCACTCTCTTCAGCAGCATACATTTATTCTCCCTCTCTGATCTTTTTTTTTTAACTCTCTACCTCCTTCCCTCCTCCAGTCATCCTTGTGTTTACCACCATGGCAATCTGTGTTTATGCTCCATTTGGTTATGTTGTTTTGTTGTTGTTTTTTTCTGCATGCACCCCAGCAGCTGCATAGCTATTCTAGCTCTCTAGCATGACTTGTCTGAAGCTCTCTTCATGCAGTGGTTGTCACTTAGCAAAGAGGGGTAATTTGATGGCTGTTTAAACAGCAAATTGGTCCTCGGCTTTTCCCAACAGGCCAGTAAGTTTGGCATACATTTACATAGTAAGTCTGTGTCTGTCTCTCTTCCCACTTTTAACTCTGTCTGTGCGCGCCTTTTGTAGACAGCCCAATTCTGTTTGACTTGTCTTTGTAGACTTTCCAGTTCCATTTTATTCTCCCTCTGAGGAGAAGGACACAAACTCAGCAAGATTAAGAAAGATTTTCAATCATTGTTAGCTTGGTCTCTC
>OMLB01000010.1:11886-29525 GCA_900302555.1 Myripristis jacobus
TGGTATTAAGCACCAGGCCAAAAAAAAAAAAAACAGCTTTGACAGGAAATACATCAAATTACTGAAAGGAACTAAGAGACTCTCAGAATAATGTTTCATTGATACTTTAAATCATGATTGCCTCAATATTATTAAATTTATCCTCTGCTGTTTTTATGTCTGTGTGTGTGTGTGTGTGTGTGTGTGTGTGTCTGGTGTGTGTCAACCCCCTTTCAGCAGAGCTCATGTATACCGTGGAGCTGGCAGGAGGGCTGGGAGCAATTCTGCTGCTGCTCATCTTCCTCATCTCCCTCTACAAATGCTACAAGATTGAGCTCATGCTTTTCTACCGGAGACACTTTGGCAGCGAGGACGTGGACGGAGGTAACAAAAGTGGCGACCGGTGGCACAAAAGCCCCGCAAATGAATCAACTCCCCGTCCCCCCGAGTCTGCCTCCGCCTCTGTCTGCGGCGCTTTCCCCACCGCTGTGTCCTGTCCTCACATCGACCATGTCATTCTTATCTAAAATCTTAATGTCAAGAACAGATGACTGTGTGTGTGTGTGTGTGTGTGTGTGTGTGTGTGTGTGTGTGTGTGTGTGTGGGCCGGCCTATGCCTATGTTTGTGTGTCTGTATGTATGCCTACTTGAATGTGTGAGTGTGTTCTTTCCATAACAAGCTCTCTGGTAGACACAAATGCCATCTCTATCCTATCTCAGTGACAGCAGCCTATTTTCCCTCTCTCTCTCTGTCTCTCCCTCTCTCTCTCTCACTCTCTCTCTCTCTCTCACTCTCCCCCATACACACAGACACCCTGGCGCTCCGGTGCGGCTATGCACACACACGTGATCGGTGTGTACGTTGTTGCAATGGCTGCATGGGGGAAAGAGAGGAGACAGATTTTCAATTTGTTGCCCATTTAAAAAGAGATCAGTCTCAATATGTCATGGAGTGATGCCCACCCTCCTCTGTGGAAAGCCAGATAGCAGGACAGGGAGACTGGGCGGGCTCCAGGCGGCCTCCCCGAAGGACAGATAGGAGAGCGAACAGCCTGAAATTGGAGAAAAAACTTTTTGTTTTCTCTCAAGAATGCAGTTTGCAGTTCCCCCAGTTTAGGATTTGTCTGTCTGAGAGCCAGCATCTTCCCATTACTTTGCATTTTCACTCTGTGCTCTGTTCAAAATTTCAGCAGTCCTTTTTTTAAGTCATTCTTTTTACAGTGTTATGAATTATCTATGGCAGACTGTTTTGTTGACTCAGACCTCCACATGATGAGATGAGACTGTCAGTGGTTGCTCGTACAAGCTGTTTTTGATTTTCAGAGTTTGCTAGATGGTTAATTTGCGAGGTCGGTCGCTAATTTGGAGGTGGTGTTTGATGTCTGCGCGCTGTTGATCGCAGCCCTGGCCTCTCCGGCGGGGGTTTCAAAGCTGCATGTGCTCCTCAAAGAGCTTGAGAAAACGCCCGCTTCCCTTCTTGGCTGACCCACATTCCCAGGCTTCTACAGAGCATAATGACTAGGACTCACTGCACACGCTGTCACCACAGTATTGTTTCTCTCTCTGTCTCTCTGTCTCTCTCTCTGTCTCCCGTCACCTATTTTCTGCTTTTTCAGTTCTCCCTACTGTCTTCTGGGAATCATTTTGAGACAGGGGATTGGGTATTGTGTGAATCACGGTTTGGGTATTTTTGTGTCTACCTCAGTTTATTCCTTATGCTCGTCTGTATATGTGAGTCATACACACCGGATTGAAAGCTAGTGTGAAGTGCTGGTTATTACATCCAAGCTCTGGATTGTGCACTCAGTTGTCAAGGGTTATTGCGTCTTTGTGCTGCACATTCCTGACTAATAGTGTGACTAATAGTCCTTGTCGCGTTTTAGTCATTTTACTTTGATTTAGTCTAGTCACTGCGAAGTTGACTAAATCTCTGGTCGGTTGTGTTGGCCTCCTCAGTGGCATTCGAGTTTCATCATAATTCAGTGATTCTGTTTATTGGTTTACTGCTCGTTTTTGTAAAGTGCTTTGAGTAGTCGGCAGACGAGAAAAGCGCCATAGTAATGCAGTCCATTTACCATTTTATTACACCCCATTCTGTCCCAGCTCTAGTTATTAGCTTGGAATCAAAACGCCTTTGTTTCACTGATGTTTTTGTTTCGTTATGTTGTTGTCAGCCTCTGCTACAAGGAATCGAGTTCTCATTTTAGTGAGTCTTCATCATAGTCATTTGATTGAAAAAGGGGTCTTTGACAAATATTTTAGTCACATTTTTTTGTTCACTACATTGACACGCTGGTCGCCTCTCACTGCTTGTTGTTTTGCAGATAATAAGGACTATGATGCATACCTGTCCTACACCAAAGTGGACCCTGACCAGTGGAGTCAGGAAACCAGGGAGGAGGAGCGATTTGCCCTGGAGATCCTCCCCGACGTCCTGGAGAAACATTATGGCTACAAACTCTTTATCCCAGATCGAGACCTCATTCCCACAGGAAGTAAGAACTGTGTGTGTGTGTGTGTGTCTGTGTGTGTTTACGTACCTCTGTCCAAAATGCGCACACTGTTTTGCAGTGTGAAGACATTTACTGTGACTTGAGCACTTGTATAGCTGCTGCGGTGTTTGTCACATTTGCCAAAGTTTTAGGTGTTTTTTTTTTGTGTGTGTGTGTGTGTGTGTGTTGTTTGTCTTCAGTGTTTTTCACTGTCACTGTCCTGTGTTTCAACATTTAATACTCCTCGGGTAAAGCAGATAATACCCAGATAATGCATAATGCTGTAAAAATCCATGCTTATTGTCTCCTCAAAGCCTTCACAAGTGATGGATGGGATCCACTGAGATGAATGGATCATTGTTCTAAATTTCCAAATGCGGGGGGCGAGAGAAACTAATATTTATTCAACTATTGGATGTGATATACAAAACATTTTCTTTCTTGCATCCTCGCAAACCCCTCTGGCCACAACATGCACTATGGATATGGGATTACTATATACATATGTAATATACTGAGCACATTTTCTCATCCTCGCCAGTTCTCATCCATGCATTAATAAATGCATGAAAATTCTGTCTGAACATATTCTCATGCGTGCTAACTCTGCTTAGTAGTCTGTCTGTGCCAGTGGTACGCAGTGCGCTGTAGTTAGAAGTGATGCTGTATGTTTGTAGGCTTCATGTGGAACAGATAAAACGCAAACACATCCTACATGGTCCAGACAGAATTAAACATCAGTGTGAAATGTGTGAAGTCTCAGAGCCTTGCTGGATGAGCAGCCGCCTTCCTTTAATCAAAAGAAAATTGCCGCCAGCATCAATGCGAACGAAAATCATTGTAGACTGATTTACAAATAGGAAAAAATGATGTGCAAAAAAAAAAAAAAAAGATGATGAGTGAGGGGAAGAGAGGGCCATGTTGATGACTGTGTTGAACATGTTGCTGTGTGTGTGCTGTGTTCTTCCTGTGACCTGAGTTTGAATGTTAAAATGTTTATGTTTAGGTCTCACCAATGAGCATTACCAGGATGACACAAGACTCCTTGGAGGTACTCTCCCCTCAGTCTTTTCCTCTTTTTTTATCAGCCACATTCACTTGCTCCTACGAAGCGGGAGAGGGAGGCTTTAGAGTGGCGCTGTGGTGTGATCTGAAACATCAGGCCCGGTTCAGTAGACAGCGACCGAGCCTAATGCAGCTTTATCAGTCATCATCCTCCATCCACAGCCATTTGTAGCGCAGTGCTGAGCTTAATTTGTGTGTGAGTCTGCCTTCCAGATTTCAGTACAGAATCCTGACACTGCACGTATACACAAAACACACACTCACATGTACAGTAAATGTAAACACATGTATATATTTGTATGCATCTGCACACCACCATCCATATGTGGATATATACACACCACCAGCTGCACACAATACACTAGGAGAGTCAGTATAATGAGATAGACATTAGCAACCCGTGTACATGTTTGCTGAGGCAATGTGTGTGTCCCTGTGTCAGCTGTCATTGTCTTGTGTTTTATGTCTATGTGCATCCATCATTGTTGTGTGTCAAGCCCTGTTCTCATGAAGTTACAACATTTCCTCAACTCAAAACATATATGACTCCTTGAACTGTCAAATCGTAAGTCTCTGCATTTTCTCCCCTTTCTTTTTTACCACCTGTGTTCTCCAGCCTACATAGAGGATGTGGCACGCTGCGTAGACCAGAGCAAACGGCTCATAATCGTTATGACACCCAACTATGTGGTGCGGCGGGGATGGAGCATCTTTGAGCTGGAGACGCGGCTGCGCAACATGCTGGTGACCGGCGAGATCAAAGTCATCCTGATCGAGTGCGCCGAGCTGCGTGGCATCATGAACTACCAGGAGGTGGAGGCGCTCAAGCATACCATTAAAACCCTTACCGTCATCAAGTGGCGCGGCCCCAAGAGCAACAAGCTCAGCTCCAAGTTCTGGAAGCAGCTCCAGTACGAGATGCCCTTCAGGCGCACAGAGCCCATGCTCAGCCACGAGCCGGCGCTGGACGTCAGCGAGCAGGGCCCCTTCGGAGAGCTGCAGACCGTCTCAGCCATCTCCATGGCGGCGGCCACCTCCACCGCCATGGCCACCGCCCACCCGGAGCTGCGCTCCTCCTTCCACAACACCTACCACACCACCATGAGGCAGAAACACTACTACCGCAGCTACGAGTACGACATCCCCCCTGGAGGGACCCTGCCGCCTCTCTCCTCTCTGGGCAACCAGCACACCTACTGCAACATCCCACTGACACTGCTGAACGGACAGAGGCCGCCCGGGAAGAGTCGCGACCACAGCCTGGAGGAGGCACATGCCAACAACGCCATGCTGCCTCTGCTGCCACGGGAGACCAGCATCTCCAGTGTCATCTGGTAATGTGGAGAGACTGATCGACTGGAGGGAGATCAGGCAGGTCAGACGTAGTTAGGCTGGGCTCAGTCTGGCAGCTCTTAGGAACATAGTTAATGGTCATGGGGCTAGCTATCATTACACCAAGACAGGTTTGAATTCATTTGGTTCAGAGTGAACCCTTGTGCACTGGCAGCGAGGGACGGAGCCGGGTCTGTGGACACTGGTTCCCTCGTTCTGTCAGGTGGACGAGTCCTCTACTGCAGGGGACGTTTTGTATGTGCGACTAAAGGAGATTATTATCAAACTGACAACACACTGTTTCATCAACTACCGAGAGACGGACTCACAAGAACTCAACAAGAAAGTAAAGAACCCACACACTACGGCATCTGCACACACAAACACACACAATCATGCATACATACAAACTAAAGGATAACAGGGTCTTGTACATATATTTCAAATTTATTTGTAGCATCAGTGTCTTCCTGTTGTTTATTTTGTTTATTTTTTTATTCAATCATGTCTGTCGCCTTCTCTACTGTAGGACTTTGCTTTAACTTGTCACACAGAGTTGTATATTTTGTTTGTTGTTTTCTCTCTTTTTTTTAATTTGTTTTTATCTTTATTTCAATGCGCTTATTTGGAACGCCAGTATGTCATGTACCTGCGCTGTTGTGTTTTGTTTTTGTTTGTTTTTTTATCTTGACTTTGTGTAGTTTAAGAGAACGTTTTTTAACACTTTTGGAATTGCCTGGACATTTCAGGAGCTTTGAGGAGCTTAAACTTCTTTTTGTTTACCTGTATAAGGTGTACCTAGTTTAAAAGAAAACACTCTTTAAAAAATCATAGAATATGCAAAAAGAAGGAGGAGCTGGCAACAATATACTGTCCCGTGGGACTGAGGAGGAGGAGTGGTGGAGGGCAGCGCTAGTCCTCTCCAAGCAGAAAGACAGACTGACTGACAGAGCTCTCTCTAAAGCTTCATATTTTCTATTGAAACAAACAGCCTTGCTGTTTTAGAGTGATAGTGAAATGCCTCACCTTAAAAAGAAATCTGTAGATTATTTTAAAAAGAAATCTATTTTTATAACAAAAAAGAGTTTGCTTGAGAAGTCATACTTATTTGCATTTCATCTTCCATGGAAAGAGGAGTTGTGTATAAGTGTTATGCTGGTTTTGTACACTACTTTGCAATGTGGTTCCTGGTTTGTTAAGACAACAAGGTGGATTTTGAGTCCCACACGAAAAAATATGTCCTTTACAGTTCTAGATTCAAAAGTAAATGCATTTTCAATGTTTTGGTTTTTAAAACATAATATTATTCCCATCCTGATAATTTCTTTGATTCATATGGATAGTTCATGTTTAAGGAAAGAAAAGAATACATTTGTGTTTTGAAAGACTTTTTAATTATATTTGAAGGTGTGATTTCTGAGTATGCATAGCAAATAGATATGTATTCTATATATAATATAGATATTTATATAAATATATATAAACACAATTTTCACTTGGAAAGAAATGTCTATCTTTATAGAAACACAATCATTATCAGTTGCCCTTACTTTCTCACTGCACATTAAAAACATTGATCTCCTCTTGATGTTTCCCTCATGTCTCTCGGTTTGACCATTTATTGGCACGGACTCAAAACACCTCCTTATGTGCTTTATTACACTCCTAAAATTCTACATTATTAGTCAGATCAGTGGCATGTTAATTACTCGGTAAGGCCTCTTTGGGGACAACAGTAGACTAATGGTTAAAGAGGCAAGCTTGTCTGTTGGAATCACTGGTGGAAAATCTGGCTGGAGGCACGAGAACAAGCACTTTCCTCCTCTCCTTCAACAACTGCAGCTGAAATGCCCCTAAACACCACAGAACTAAGCTGTGCTTTTAATCCCCGACTGCTTCAGTGGCAGCGGATAACACGACAAGACTGTTGTAGTACTGAGCAGCTCGAAAGCATGTGTGCATGTGTATGACATTTCCACTCCATCTGCTAGATTATTTTTGCCACAAATAATTATGTGGGCTCAGCCGTGTTCCCCTTGTTAATAATAAGGTTAACATGAATGCATATCAACTGTTACATTTGTTATAAAGTCAATATCAAGTTGTCTCCTACACCGAGGTGAACCTCAAAGGAGCCATTGTGAAGTCTGCTTTGTAAACAGTGAAACGTGAGAGGTATATTATGTAGCACTTATAATTCACATAAATTATATTAGCTAGCATTATTACAGATGACAATAGGACACAGCTGTCCTATATGCTGCACTGGACTGTGCCTCTTATCCAAATCAACAGTGATGATTCTCCTTTCCGGAAACAAATCAATACCACACTGGCAAACATTTTCCTCTACAGCAGCATGTCAATTTAGAGTGCAAAGCAGAAAGGTGAATGATTAGACAGCACTGAATGCCTGAGGCCGTGAAGGGAGTCCGACAGTTTAAAATGTGCTGATATAACAGAGATGTTTTGGCTTGGAGCCAAGGACTCTCATTTGATGTGACAACTTTCACTTGGCAACATGAGCACACCAGCGGTTGAGCAAACAGTGCCATCTCCTGGGGGCTGACATGACCTGCAGGCGGGGGCTGGTGGCTGAATGCTGGCAAGCACAGGATCAGAAATCAGCTTTTCTGATCTTGTGTCAATCCTGAGAGAGAGAGAGAGAGAGAGAGAGACATAAAAAGTCAGGGACAGAGTTAGAGGAAGGAAAAGAGACGGCGAGACTAAGAAAGGAATTTCTCATCGTTAAGGATATACACTGAACTTTTTTGTAATCGTCAAGGGACACAAAAACACCTCTAAAGCTCAAGATTTTTTTCAGATGGTGCATTAAAAACAACACAACACCTAGTAAATAAACAACTATAACAGCATCAATGAAAAAGGAACTGAATCATAATATGTACCATAATACTGGACGGGAGTGTACCTCAGCTGTGGCTCCAATAATAAAGATGCCAAGACTCGGAGGCATACACACACACAGGCACACACACACACACCATGTTGTCAACCACAAGTAGAGCTGGTGACTGTTGCGTGTTGGCAGCCTCCTGCCTGACAGCTGGAGTTTTATTAGCAGACACAGGATTAATAGACTCTTTATTATCCAGAGCAATTAAGGACTTAATTGGAGAGAAAATAGGCCCCATCGAGAGGGAGCACGAGACGAGATAGAGACAGAAATAAGCATATCTTCATAGGGCCGTCCTCAGTGGCATATGTGTAAGGGTGTCTGTGTGTGTGTGTGTGTGTGCATGTGTGGGTGTGTGTTCATATGTGTGCATTTTTATCATTTTTTTCCTTTTCTGCTATGCCCTGTCAGACCACCAGGAGGTGTGTAAGAGTTACCACTGACAGGCTCATCTGAATGTCCAACTCCTGTCTCATATTTCTCACTCATTATTGCCTTCACCAACTCTTCTTTTGGTTGCATGTGGTAACATAGCACTGAGGAGGAAAGAAAACACACAACACAGCGCCAAGGCCATTTCTGCTCTGAGTTACAATTGAAAAACACCATTTGCAAGCATCTGTTCCTATTAAGAAGCTAAAGTGAGATGCAATAAAATCACTGGAAATGCAGTTTTGTCTGCCTTGCTGTTATTTCATCTCATTTTTTTGAAAACTGTGATAACTATCAGATGGCTGTGCAGAAGCACTAACAGGCGAGGCTGCCAAACTGATGAGTTCGTAATCAGTGTTGAACATCAATGATGGAGAAGCAGGGAGGCTGAGCCAGCAGAGGGAGAGCTCTACAACAGGCTGTGCTCAAGCAGATCCACCAAAACACTTGCATCAAGCCCTTCTCACACACAAATACATCTCATGATTCTTTAAAAACAATTGGAGCCACATTACACTGCAACAATATCCATCTGAACAAGCAGTCTCATATTCAGTGTTACAGTCTTGTTTTTTCTTAAAACAAGTGAATTAATCTGCCAGTGGGATGAGATAATCCCACTTGTTTCCAGAACTGTGTTGAATCAAGTGCCATTTTTTACACTAAGTGGGCTGATCTTCCTTATTCTGCCTTGTCTCAACATATTTATTCTTGCTCCCAGAGAGATTCCTGGAACACGTGAAACTTCACTAGAAACAAGTGGGATATTTCATCCCACTGGCAGTTTTTTTCCACAGATTTTAACCATGAATGACATTACTTGACATGTTAAGATGGAGATTTTATACTGTGCTGAATGAGCTACTTTCTTTATCTTCCTTTTCTCTGTTCATCAGTCCCTCTCATTCTGCAGGTCTGCATCATTCGGGAAGAATAAAGCTTCTATCAGTGTGTGTGCTAAAGGACCTGCTTTGTGACATTTCTATGGGTACAGCCTGTGAAGATGTGGTCCATCCTCACCATGGTCACTGCCACCTTGTTACACATCTCCACTCTCACTTGATTGTCTGTTACACACACACTCACACACAAAATCAGGCTCCATATGCTGTCGCGCAGCCACCGATGGCAGCGATCCCAGTTATCAAGGTCCGGCCGACAACAATAGAGGTCACTTCATGGTCTGGTTAGCTTTCTGACTGAGCAAGAACATGTTTGTTTTTTTCAGCGTAGGAGATGTGCTCTGTTTTATTTTGGCTTTTTCTCTCTCTTCCCTGGGAACGACCTGAAAATGAGGAAAAGCAGGGCATCTCGAAGTGTAAAGCAGCAACCTCCTGGCCAGGCTGTTTTGTCACAAGGAGCCAAAACAAGGCCACAGGGATCTAGCACAGGTACGCACCATCTGGCTGTTTAACAATGACTAAGTGCCATAGCTGCTGGAAATGGGAATCCGGTAATTGTTTCTGGAGTTGGGCTCTATAAAACCACTTGGTCATATGTGGGGGGATAAAAGTTTTTGCCTTATTGCTTACAGTCCAAATGCCTATGCCTGTATGGAGTGAAATGTTGAAATGGTGGCTGTCTCTCGCTGTTTTGTGCTTCTGCAACATATGGAAAGGGAAAAAAATCAGCAAATAAAATCCTCCAGTTTCCCTGCAGATCTTTGCCAGGGGCATTTTATTGTGCCTCAGGGAAAATTCAGACCATAATGACCGGATTTGGAGGGACAGGTAGAACATTCCCTGAGGCAGTTCAACTCTGTGGGTAATTTTCTCTTTTTTACACTTCTCTGCACCTGTGCCTCTTGCTATGTGTATGTGTGTGTCAGTGGCGTAATGTACATGTATGCGCCACCATTATTGTGTGCGGTATAATGTTGCCCTCAGGTGGTCTGACATGGCATTTCACCATTACTTATAGACCTTTTACACAGCATCCATTTTGACACAAAATAGTAGGGTAAACACTGGTGTTACCGATGACATTAATTATGGTTCAGTTCCATTTAGGTGTAACTCGAGCAAGTGGCCCTGGTGCTGTGCATGCTGACTCACTGGGATGGCTCTGCTACATCTAAATGGAACAAAACCTCAATTAATGCCATCAGTAACACCAGTGATTACCCTACTATTTTGTGTTAAAATGGCTGCTGTGAAAGTGGTCGATGCAGTGCCAGTTACAGATCATAAGCTCAACCCTCCACAGTACCTATATTTTATGTAAGACTGGATAAGACTCATTAACAAGAGGCTTTTGTAACAATCTATGACAGTCAAAATGTTACAATCTAATCAAGGGCTTTTGTAAAATCGTTGCTGACAGGGTTGAGTTGATTTGACTCAGTGTGACTCTGCTTTTTCAAGGCAACAAGCCTCAACTGTTTTTTGAGGAGATTGTACTTGTCAAGGCTCAGTGTTACCAAGAAATGAATCACAATCTATTGAATACTGCGCTCTGCTGCTGATTGGAGCCTTGCCCCCTGTGGAAAGTGTGTCAAGAAAACGACAGCTCTTTATCATCCAGACTCATTAGCACAAGGAGGGAAGAAAAAAAATAACAGTTCAGAGAATTTTTTTTATTATAGAAAAATAGTTTATATAAAAAGCAATAAGTTATGAAGTCCAGCAGCTCCTCCATTTTTTTCTCTTTCATCACATCACCCTGCTCTCTCTCTCTCTCTCTCTCTCTCTCAAACACACACACAGACATGCACACACACACAGACATGCACACACTTGCATGTGTTTGCCATTTTACAGTCCTTGAAGTTCTACCACAAACAGCAGTTATAAATTCAGTCACAGTCCTCCATCACTCGTCTCCTTCAAACCAATAGGAGCTTGATGCTTTGTGGTCTGTCTCTCCCAGCTGAATCCGCTGATTTCAACCTCAGTCCACTGTGGAGGTGACCTACTTCCCATAGAACATCTCCAGCAGCACCTCCTCCATGTTGACGGCCCCTATGACGGGCTTGAAGAAGAGCTGAGCGACCACTGGGGGGCTGATGGCCCGCAGCATGGACAAAGCTATGAGAAGCTTGGCGAAACGCGTCGTGTCCTCACGGTGGATGAGCCGGACGTGCTCGTTGAGCGCCTGGTGCGCCTCCCGACGCAGAGACTGGATGTAATGGAGACAGCGCAAACCCTCCAGATCTGAAGACAGAACAGGACAGGGCAGGGCAGGACAGGACAGGAAAGGAAAGAGAAATACTCATTTTGGGACTCATTTTCAAATTATTTTATATATATGGCATATTAATATTATCCCCAACATTCTGTATAGTAACGGTGCATACATACATACATACATACATATACACACACACACACACACACACATATATATATATATAGTTTATCTTTAAGGTAAATATTCAATATATAGGCTCAACCCCCACTTTATCTAGAATGATTGGGCTTATTAGCTTGTAATGTTTAAATAAAATGAATGTTACAGTGAAGACAGATCATGAAATAAACTTAGTCTATTTCTGCCCAATCTGCTTTGTATCTGCTCTGCAGTAGCAGCTTTGGTTATATTATGCTCCTATACTTCTGAAATCAACTGCTTGCCACCTGTGCGCATTACGCACAGAGGAGAACCCAGACATACCTGGGTTGAACAGCACGGCTCCTTTCAGGTAGGCATACTCCTTGGTACTGATATCTAGAGTCCAGCACTTCTTCAGGAACGCTTTGATAGCCTGGATGTCCAGGAGAGAGACCCCGGCCGCCCCTCTGCTCTGCCCGGCAGGCAGCTCGCTCTGCCTGTCCGGTACACCCGTGAGGATGCGCTGCAGCATGCTGGGCTCCGCCGTCTCCGTGGTCTCGAAATCCACACGGTCCTGCGCGAGCCCCAGCACGAGCAGAGGCGCCCAGCCGCTCCGCACGAGCATCAGCTGGTCGTCCTCGGGCAGCTCGCGGAAACACGGCACGTTCTTCACAAAGCGCAGCGTCTTCACCAGCACCGCCGACGCCGCTTTACACGTCACCTGCGGGGAGCGGAGCACGCCGCGGCGCCGCGTCGAGCCGCAGGAGCAAGCCTGTTGCCGTAGCTCCCGCAAGGAAGTTGGGGCAGAGGCGGCGGAGGTGGAGATGGAGGAGGAAGAGGGAGAGGAGGTCCTGTGCAAGAAGTGGTGCAGTGTTTGTTGTTGATGCTGCTGTTGATGTTGGTGTTGATGTTGATGTTGATGTTGATGTTGATGCTGATGTTGATGTTGATGTTGATGTTTTTCCTCGGTGGTCGCAAGGCTGTCACTCTTCAAAATGTTGTAGAGGATGCTGTTGTTATTTCGGCTGCCTGCTCCCCGGCAGTGGCAGCCCTCCAGCGTGGCCATGGCCGCTGCCTGCTCACATGGGCCGGAGCTCGGCGCGTCCCGCTGTCTCTTTGAAGCACCGCAGGTCAGTGACAGAGGCTGCGCTGTTTTCTTAGCCCCTGATAGCCCCGCGTGAACGGCAGCACGTTTATATTAGCTCCCGTCTGTCCCCGTGCTTTGAGAACTTGTTCAGACTTTCTACATATTCCGCCTCCCCAGTCTCTGGCACCTCCTCTCCAGCCCCCTCCTCTCTCTCTCGCTCTCTCTCTCTCGCTCTCTATCTCTCTCTCTTCTCTCTCTCTATCTGTCTGTCTATATCTATCTATATCTGACTCTCCCTCTCTTTCACACACACTCATTTTACAAAATGGATATTCTTAAGAAACCATATCAAACATTAAATTTGAAGTGTGACAAGATAGGAGCCTGATGTGCACCCCAATGACCAAATACAGCATGCAACATCTGAGGTCAATAGCTATTCAGTAGGTCTTTAATTAACAGTCTGTTATTAAGTGTGTGTGTGTGTGTGTGTGTGTGTGCGCGCGCACTCAAAGCTCAAAAGAGAAACTGAGGTAGAGAATCAGACCTCGGATCTATTCTCAGCTTTTACCTTGACTCTCCTGTGGTGCCGTTTATCAGGCAGGAGCTGGTAAAAAATAGGCCACAGACGGATCTGAAGGCTTAATTATTTTAGGGACAATTTATATGATTTTCTATGAGAAAGGAGCGGGGAGAGCAGAGCTGCGAAGGCCGGCCCCCAACCTTGACTCGGACACACTGTTATTGATTTAACCGTGAAAACAGGAGCTGGTGAATTATGATGTCATGACTCAATGCTCTCCTTGCATCTGTCACTAAAGGAAGACGGGGAGCAGGAGGAAGGAGAGGGGCAGGGTGTAGCGTTAATTTGAAGGAGGGGGGTTGCAGGAGGGAGGGAGGGGTGGAAGTCAGCGAATGAGAGACTGAGAGAGACAGGTTGGGATAAAGCAGATGAATTAGAGGTTTATCTTAATTGCTCCTAAGAGGGATCACAGGTTAGGGTTGACTGCTACCAGAGAAAGAGAGAGAAGGGGGTAAAATAGCTTCAAGGTGAGACAGAAACAAAGAGGGAAAGTAGGCAAAATGAGAGAAACTATGTGGAAAATTATGCAAGTTCTTGCAAAGATGGGTAAAAATGAAAGTTTAGAGCAGAAGTCCTGACTTACTGTAAGTGTGGCATGTGAGCCTTGAATTTATGTAACGCCCAAGTTGCCACTCAACAAAGGTCCTCACTCTCACATGCTATGGTGTTCATAAAAGGTTAGCATTGGGGTGGAGAAAGAGTGGCATTGAGTGCCTGGCTGCATTCATAAAGTAACACTGAGAAGGACCTTAGTCCCCCCTGCTCTGCAAGATTGAAGGACATCACCGTGAATGGAGGCAGGATGAAAAACTTTCGCAGCAGTACCAGAGCATTGTTCAGAAAGAGAATGTCTTTGTATTGATTTACTGGATAGAGAAAACTGAGAGATTTTTCACATGTTTATACCAAGGTCGCTGTGGGATAAACAGCCTTCGCTCTGCCTGTCTTTTCTCCCACTCAAGGCCCAGCCAGTACAGGTTATAAAAATCCTTCCGTCTCAAGGAGAGATTACATTATGTCTTGTTGCAAAGGCAGAGTTGAAAAGAGGGCTACCGTCCTCTCTCTTTCTCTCTCTCTCTCTCTCTCCTCTCTCTCCTCTCTCCCTCTCTCTCTCTGTCTCATGTTCTTAGGTCTTCCTTTTGTTCCTTTGTTCTTTATCCAATTTGCAAGGGATGGGACTTAAGTAGCTCTCCACTCCACCTTCTTTCCTTCTTCCCGTGAACAAATGTAACATTTCTTGAGAGGACATGTTAATGAAATGTGGAGTTTTTTGAATATACAACGCTTTGCCATTCCCATACAGCAGTAAGATGCATAGCTAGCACCTCATCACTCAAAGCCTTTTTAACTGGATGCTTATCAGCATGACATCACATTCCTGGCGATTTCCCCAGCAAATACAGCATTAAATTAAAAAACAAAAAGGAGGGAGGAGTCATGGTATCAGCTCCACAGGTCCAGTGTGTTCTCTGTGATATGGAGCAGACTCTCTATTTGGGTCTGTGCCTGCTGATCCCGAGCCCAGCATGGGCCGCCCCATGCTGGGCTGTTAAACTCAACTGAGGAGGTTAGTAGGCCTGAGGTCAAGGAAGGGCTTGAAACAGTCCTCTAGCCTTTAAATAATCTGCTCGCCGGGCCTTTGGAGCTCATCTTGTCCTGGGCACAAGCAAGACGCATGGCGACCCTGCCCATAGCCACAGGATCCAAGCCAACACACTTCCCACACAACACCCAGTGTGTGTGTGTGTGTGTGTGTGTGTGTGTTTGTGTCAGCAGCTGGTGAGCAGCATCTCTTACATGCGTTGTATCCGAGACTCTGCCGGCTCACCCTGGGTCATGGCAGCTAAAATTTACCTCGAGACATTTACTGCTACATCTAATGTAAGAGGGCTTTGTTATAATTTAACAGGAAAACACAAGCCCGTCTTCCATATTCCCTCTCCCATCTCTCATGTTGTGCAATAATGTCAATAAAACGTATTACTGTGGTTGTATGAAGTAACAGCACATGCATTCACCCACGTCATAATCCCGGGAGAATGGAATCTTGCAACAAAAAAACAAAAAACAACGCTTGAAACAAATGGGACTGTTCATGTACGTGTGTGTGTGAGTGTGTGTGTGTGTCTGCACATACACAGGCACACACAAAACAAACACTCGTGTGTCTACGATCTGCACTTCTCAAAGTAATTGCTATGACACCCAGACAGTCAGAGTCAGACAGCATCAGCCATGCTGCTGCTCTGTCTACTACTGAAATTTAGAGCAAGGTCGCTACCGAAGAAGAGAGGGACCATGGGAAAGTGAGAGAGCGAAGCAGGAGGAGGAGAGGAGTGGGGTGAACGGTTGGAAGCAAAGGAGAGATAGAGATAACCGTCATAAAAATGATGGTTTTGGTGGTTCAGGTTATTAGTGTGTGATGTTTAGGAGGAAGTTTTGGTCAAACTTTGCTACAGCTGGGGAATCATTTTCATCATGCAATTAGTAAGAGACAATGGATTATAGCAGAATGCTTTGTGTCACATCACCCAGTGCTCATGTTTTCCCAATTAAAAGATATCTCACTAATTCTCAGCTCAATCGGCTAAGGAATAGGGAGTTTTTATTATGGCTTTTGTCCCCACCGTGCCTAATCTAACGCTTAAGCCAACACTTTGAAACTGTGAACTCGTGTGTGCAGATCATGAACACACACAAATGTTTTCAATAAGTGTGTGTTTTTTATGTTGTGTGCTTTTGCAACAGTAAGCATTTCCTGAAGGCTGATTCACATAAATGAAACTCTGAGGTTGCCATGACCCAAGAAGACAGCTCTTTGGCACATTTCAGCAGTGCCGGCCTTGAAACACAAGTCTGGAGAAAACAAAGGTTTTTACCAAGCACTTGGGGCTTAGACACCCACAGACACTCCACAACAAGCCTCAAAAACTTGAGAGGACAACTTTTGTAGGATTCAAGGCTTTGCATTAAATGGCTCTCCTGGAAAAGTCTTGCACTGCTTTGTTTGTTGATTTGTTGTGCGCTCTTCTGGCGGTTGCTATAGTGACTGCCTCCATTTTCTCTCCGTGGCTGCTCTCATAAAGGACTGTGTCCTTGTCTCCATAGGAGTTACAAATTGAATACTGCACTTTCCAAGGACTCATGTCTCTAACTTACAGCAGAGTGAGAGTGATTTTGTGTGTGTGTGTGTGTGTGTGTGTGTGCGTGCACATCAGTGTGGATGTGTGTGTGTTGGGAGTAAAAAGGAGAGATTTGTCTAGTTTGCTTTAGATCAGATTGATAAAAGCAGAAGGAAATGTACAGTTTCTAAGTATGTCAGTAGACAGGAGTTGTGTGTGTTGTGCTTGTATCATGTGACTCTCTGAAGTTGGTGTGTGTGTAGTAATCCCAGTAGCTAATGAATACACCTCAGTGATACACAGAGCCTCTCCCTGAACAAGCAAACAGAGCTTTGCTCATTGTTTACCTCGGCTGTGGCCCTCTCAATATCTGAACACCAGTAAACAACACACACACACACACACACACTTACTTGTCTTCCCCGTCCTGCCTTGTCTTACCACAATCAGCGGTGGTTATTGAAGTGAAGCAAGCAATGTTCAGGCAGAGTTAAATATCGTATTCCATTTGACTGTGCTTTTCCATAGTCTGTCTGCCTGCGTCTCTCTCTCTCGCCCTCTGCTCCTGTAACACTGTACAAGGTCGGTATACAAACCCAAGGTCACCCTGCTCACAGCAAACAAAGCAGCAGATGCTAGCTTTTCTGCCTGCAAGTCAAGCCACTGCTCAAATGAACTTTAAATTTAGTTATTGCAGCCTTCTGTTTGTTTGTGTTACGATGTGTTGTTCTCTGCTGTGTTGTGCTGTGTGAAGCTGCATTGCATTGTTTTGTCTTGTGGTATATAGCCATACATTTTTTAAATTTATTGGAGCATTGGGACAATACATAAAATTTATGTATTTAATTTTAATGTGTTGTATTTATGGTATTTTTTGCTTTATTTTAATTATCATTTATTTTATTTATTTTAATATTTATTTAGTTATTTGTTTATTTATCTATGTATTTGATTTTTTTACTTTTGCTCTTTTGTGTTTTGTGTTTTTATTTTTATTTTTGTTTGGTATTTATTTCATTCTATTTTTATTTTTCTGACAAAATGCAGGCAAATTGTGTTGCTTGTTCATAGATAGATCAGACAAAATTAAATTAAATTAAATTTTAAAAAATTCAATTGAAAAGGCAGGCATTTTATTATTTTATTTTATTTTATTTTATCTTGTTTTGTTTTATTTAACACAGATTACCACGAAAGCCTGGTCTTAAAAACAGTAGCTAGGTCTTTGGATTTTTAAATGAGTCTGCACATTATTCAGAATAAGTTTGATTATTCTGAGATACCACATTCATTTTTCCAGCAGGTGTACTTGAAGAGCCAGACGTGAAGGATTAAAGATAACACATAGCTTACCTGTATT
>OMLB01000013.1:0-16386 GCA_900302555.1 Myripristis jacobus
GTAGGCTATATACTTGTCATCAAACAGTCCTGGCAAGACTTGGTCGTGCCTAAACGGTAACCCTGCATTTGCGAAACTCTCGCAAACTCTCGCACATGCGCACTTGATTCAACACAGTAGCCCTTTACTCTTACCTAACCGTAACTTTAACCTGTACCCTAACCAAAAAACCCAAATGTATCCCTAACCCTAACCCTAATTTCTCCTTAACCCCAATCTAATTTTAATCGTAATCTTAGGAGCCTCGCGAGAGTTTGTACACAAACCTAGGGTTACCATACAGCCAGGACCCCTTGGACTGAGAGGAACGGGATTGAGACGGCTGGTTGTCATGGCAACTCATGTAGCTACACATTTGCCGGAGCAACGGATTTGGTGGAGACAGTCACTGAGAGCAAGTTTGGCTTTGTGCTGGACAATTTGAAAACCTTATTTTTTCAGGGTTTTAGACAAGCAAACGCAAATTCTTTAAGTCGTTAAACCGTAATTATATTCGTTTTTTGCGCCATGTCCGTGACTAACGTAAACAAACCAGTGAGAAAGCAGGTAGGTTCACGTTAACGGCTAAAGTTAGCTAACGCAGCGTTACAAACAGCCACATTACTGTTAAGTAAGCTAAACCGCACTGTAATGCCATGGTTAAAGTAACCACGTCTCGTCATTTCGTTATTTGTCTTGACACAGGGAACAAATCGACCCCATGGTGCACCTGGTACAACGGCTACGAAAGCTGGAAGTAAGAAAAAGGTAAGGTCGGGAGTCACAAAGCTGGGATAGAGTAGACATAATGATGACCACATCTATAAATTCACATTCAGAAATATAAGTCCTAAAAGTGGTTGTCATGCAAGATGCATTTTTCTGTAGAGCAAGTAATGAAACTGTTCTTTTTGTACAGGATAAGGAGGATGGGATGGAGCACCGAGATGAATGGGATGAATGGTCCCATGGAAAAACACTTACAAAGCCTCCAGACCAACTGGAGCTCACTGAGGCGGTAAGACGGGGATAGGAGAGATCCTGCCGTAAGACATGGGTAGTAGAGATCCTGTTGGCTGAAGGAGTTCTGTATGTGCCAGTGCCAAGGAAACTGGCTCAGAACTTGTAGTCAATGCATTATTCTGTTTTCTAATTATTTCTCAGAGTATATAATACACACTAGCCAAAATAGCCATTTATATAAACTCCATGTTTGTGAGCCACACTAATTTGTTACAGGTCTGAACAGGTCTCAATTCTTCTTCCAACTGATTCAGTGTTGTCTAATCCTTACTGATATGCTCTTCTATATTGGATGTATATTGGCATCACAAGGAGCTGAATGAGACTTTCACAAGGATCCTGACTGCAACCAACCCACATGCCCCCCAAAATATTGTCCGTTACAGTTTCAAGGTAAGGAATTTAAACTCTGGCCTATAACTCCACAATTTTGACTATGGATGATGGGAAAAGCAAGAATTGCTGCAATGCACTGCAAGCCACTTAGCTTCCAGGGTGACTGTTTAATGACAAAGTCGGATATTTTTGTTTCAGTCTATCATATTTAAACATCACAATCACCTACTGATAGCTCAATTTTCCTGTGTTTTTCTTTAGCAAATCTCTGTTTTTCCCAACCAAGTAGTCCATAAAAAGTGACCTATTTCTTCTATTATTTTAGAATTCATACATAATAAAACTTATTGTTCTATTTGTTCTTAACAATAACCTATAGAACACATTTTCTTGTTTCTTGTGTTTCACAGAAACGTTCCTACAAGCCCATAAGTGCAGTGGATCAGATGGCTGTTCATTTTGTCTTGGAGGGAAACCTCTTGTACAAAGACTCTGATGAAGCCCGTAGACAAATGGCCAAGCAGGGCCTGCCTGCGGGTATGTAGTTATAGTAATATAGTAGTAATATAGTAATGTTGCCTATGCTAGATTTACAGTAGGTTTGAGTATAACACTTTTTGTTGGGCATCCAGGTCCAAAAATTTGTTGGCTTCTTTAATGACTGACTGCAGACAGCATTCTATTGTCTTTTTCTTGGTAACTTGTAGTAGTCTGGTTTCCTAATGGCTAATATTTACATTTCAGTGTGGTTCTTCCTTTTGGTGCAGTATTTACTTGGTGCCACAGGGTGGCACTATCAGAATGTGTCATGGCATATAAAAACTTGATTGGAGATTGCTGACAACTTCACTTAAGTGCACTTTCCACACAGTCACATTATGCTTTTGACTTTTCCAGAGAAAGCTGCAGTTGATGCTGCAGCGCAACCTGATGAGGAGAAGCCAGAGACCCCGGTAATTAAATTCACTACAACTTTTTGCTAAACTGCAACTTTGTTGCACTAATATTGAAGCAATGTTGTGCATAGTGTAAGGGTATATTATAAAGGTTAGAAGCTCAAGGTTGACATATCTTTAAATGATTGTTTTAAAAATGCAGTGTCACAGAGCCCTTGAATTCATCTTAGATCAACAATTTCCCACACTGTCAACATAAAGTGTGCCTCATTTTTTCCCAGTGATTTTTGTGGTCTTTGACAGTACCTGTATTGGTTTTACACAGGCGACACCTGGAGAGGATGCAGCAGAAATGGAAGAGGTTGAAGAAGAGGACAGGCCTGACAGTGCTGCCTCCAAGACTGGCAAGAAGGAGCAGAAACTTACAAACCAGATCAACTTCTGTGAGAGGGCTTCACAGACTCTCAATAACCCACCAAGGGTAGGAGGGGGACAGACAGCTAACCTCATATTAGATAACACACACACTCTTCACATGACAGAGATTACATCTAATATTTACAAAAATGTAACTTATGATATTGGATGTTTACAAAATGACACACTTGTCATCTTGTGTGTATTTCAGCTTGAGCTCAAGTTATCATAGCATATTAGAAGCATTTCATTGAGTAGATGTCTTTTTAATTTACTTCTAGGAGAGAAACTGCCAAACTGAACCTCCTCCTCGGTGCAACTTCTCTGCCATTGCCAATCAGGTAGTAACATATTCTTCTCTGGCATGTTTCAAAGGGATGTCTAGGCCAGGCCCCTTCCCACAGTATTGCACGTCAATGATTTGTGCTCATATGGGTTGACAATGATGGCCCTACTTCTCTTTGTGTAGTGGGAGATCTATGATGCGTACGTGGAGGAGCTACAGAAGCAAGAGAAGAATAAGGAAAAGCAGAAAGCCATACCATCGAAGAAAGATGATGAAGATGATGACAGAGGCAAGAAGAAGATGATATTGATGGAGACTCAGACTCAGGTAAATTGCCTACTCGCATACTTTCTTAGCATCCTTCACACCTGGCATTAAAATGCAACTCATATTGAAACCAAGACTAGATTTGATTTAACTGGATAACTTTTACATCTGTTATTAAAATGTGTCCCTCCAACTGTATACGCATTCAATTTGGCAAGGATTTATCTGTTTCCACAGGTTGCTGTGTCTGTCGCTGCCTCTGAGAAATTCCTCTCATAAATACTGAAAATCTAATATCACTTGTTCCCTGTCCACATGTGGGAATAGCTTCCAATTTAACAAGCCTGTTACTGTCTGTGCTGCCACCTGTTTGATTTCCACTTTCTTCTTAGTTGGACCTGCACATTAGAGCTTATTTCCTTTAATATAACTTTACTATATAGATTGGAGATGTATTGCATCGATACTTTGTTGTTCAAAGGATTTGGATTCTCAGATCTTCAATGATTAGGTGTAAAGATTATCAATGATTATCAATGATATTTTTATGGTGACTGAATATTGGTAATGAATTCCACAGTCCTCACTGTATGTTCTACAGTATTGCTATCTGAAATAATTTTATTTCTGTTGCCTCTATAGAGTGATGACCTCTGCCAAATGGCCAAAGCGACCAAGATCCTTGAACGGATGGTCAATCAGAATATATATGGTGACCTAGCAATAGGTATGGTTCTCTTGTAATGATGTCACGTGACAGTCTGATGATCTACAATCTCATTTGTTACTCCTTTGTTTTGTCTTGACCAATCCTCTTCTCCTTTCTTCTCCTCTCCTCTCCTCTCCTCTCCTCTCCTCTCTTCACCTTTTAGATTTCAAATACTATGAGGATGGCTCTGATGAGTTCAGGGAGCAGGAGGGCACCCTTCTCCCTTTGTGGAAGTTCCAGTGTGACAAAGCCAAAAAACTGACTGTCACTGCCCTCTGCTGGTAGGTTTGTTCATCAAAATGGCATTTCTCACACTATCTCATGTACTATTTATGCTTATTAAAGCAATGTCAGCAATTGTATAATGACCAATACACTTCCTTGTATCCTTGTAATGTCAGTCATTTCTTAAGTTAAATGAAGAGGATTAGTGATTGACTGGTCATTTGTAATCATCAGGAATAAGAAATACCAAGACCTGTTTGCCGCAGGAATGGGCTCATGTAAGTGCACAGGATTGACTGCAGGAATGATAACTCATCAGTTGTACTCATACCTAATTAAACATTGAAAACCCACATCAAACCTGGTTTCTGAATTTCTGGACACTGTCATATCTGATACGTGACCTTCATTGTGCCTCCCACTGTGCCTAGATGATTTCAGTAAACAGGGGCGTGGAGTGTTGGTCTTCTACACCTTGAAGAATTCTTCCTTCCCAGAGTACATCTACCCCACAAATTGTGGCATCATGTGCCTCGACATCCATGAGCAGGTATCCTACCTGGTGGCAGTGGGCTTCTATGATGGCTGCGTGGCTGTCTACAACTTGAAGGAAGAGGGGCAGCAGCCTGTCTACCAGAGTACAGCTAAGACTGGCAAACACACTGACCCTGTCTGGCAGGTGAGGATAGAGGAGGTGGTGAAGGTGGTGAAGATAATTATCCAGTTTATGCATTCATGTGTGTTTATGTACACTGAGCGAAGAAATGCTGGCTTTGACATATTTTGTGTTCATTTGTAAAATTTCTCCACATAATTGATCAGTTCTGAGTCTGTCAGTGTGCAATTCAAAGTTCTATTGCTCTTTAATGAGTACACAGAGTAGTAAATCAAAGCATGCATCAGTAGAGATGGCAATGCAAATAGTAACTGTCATTTGGCATACAGTATTACCTGTCACCACTTCACAAGCTGCTGTTTTTGTAAAATAAATAAATGAAATGTCAAAATACTTGAAGAGGAAATCTTTTCTCCAGATTATAACCTTGAACCAGATAATCGCCAGTGCCCCACTTAGGTTCTGATGTTCTCATACTCTTGGTCTCTCTGTCTCTCTACTTGTCTTCTCTGATGACATTGTGTGGATCACACTGTTTGGTTATATTTCCATTCAGGTGCGCTGGCAGAATGATGACATGGATGGCAACCACAACTTCTACTCTGTGTCATCTGATGGCCGAGTAGTGTCTTGGACCCTAGTCAAGGTTAACTAAGGAAATATCTTTATAAAAGCAGACTTACAGTCTTGTGAGCCATGCTTATATTAAATTATTGTGTTTTTTCCTTGTTTCTCTACCATGATGCATTAGTACAGTACACAGTAAATCAGACACAACATAGACACTACTGCTGATATGCGTTATATGTGCTCTCTCTCTCTCTCTCTCTCTCTCACACACACACACTCTCTCCCTCTCTCCATATGTGTTCACAAGCATGCACATGCATTTGGCGTGTATGTTGTATATAGCTATAAGCACATTACAGTAATTTCGTATGCTTTCAGAATGAGCTGGTGTCTACAGACATTATCAAACTGACAATGGAGGGTGTGCCGCACCTCAGCACAGGTAAGGCTGCACAGTGTATCAGTTAGTCAGTTAGGTCAATTATGCGCTTATGCAAAAGGCAGAGTTAGATATTATTTGTAAATCATTTTGTGTTTTGTTATCACCTGGTTGAAATACCATATGGATATTCTTCATTGTAAGTATATAATTCACATCATCAGCTGATAATTCACATCATATGTGGATTTGTATTCTAAATGTATTTTTCTGTGACTGTCTAAACATTATGGTACTCATGGTACACACTGCATTTGTGGGAAACACCAACCACCTGATATTCAAAGCAGGTAAATTCTCTGACACCCATACTATGCTTAAACATGGTATTGGCTTGGTCAGTATCTGTAGCAGTGCACAGCTTATTTTACTGTTTATTGTCTCTTGTCTGCAGCTTCTGGATCATCATTTGACTTCCATAAGCAGATCAACCATCTCTTCCTAGTTGGCACTCAGGAGGGAAAAATACACAAGGTAAGTTACAGGGGTTAAAGTCTCCTTTATTTGGCTTAATGGACAAATACAGGATACTGCATTACAGTACATGTTGGTCACTTCAGCAGCGTGATGAAGTGACCTGCATGTGCTGTGGTGACCTGTTTTATCAGTCAAAGCTCCAGCCATTCAAGGTAGCCAATGATAGACAAATAAAAAATGTCAGACAATCCAGAGATAATATGCTAATGCTCTCATATCCAGGCCCACTATGCAGTTTTGACCATTACGTCGTTGGCACTTCAGAGTCATTCCAAAATTGTCTCTTACCACCAACATATAACCAAAAGAAGGAAGGCTTTCACATTTCATACTAATGACTTTTGTATTAAAAAATGTTGCCGTTTCAGCAAAAACTAAGTCCTAAAATAGGCTCACCATGCCACCATGCCATAGAGGAGATTAGGATCATCTCAGGCCTTCTCACTCCCATTATCTTCTTTGAAAAATGGATGCTCATTTTGTTTGTGGTGGAGTTCCAGATATCATGCTGGGCTTGTACTCTAGAGGGTACGCAAGCTAGAAAGTTCCCATTAATAGTGCGTGTGTGTATGTGTGTGTGTGTGTGTGTGTGTCCGCATTGCCCCGTGGGAGCCCCTCCGGCTTGGCATTAAGCATTTAATTAGACTCCTTAAGCAGAGGCTCTGTCCACATCAGACAGCTGGTAGTTTTTGGCTTGCCTCCTATCCTCTCTGTGCCCTTCTCCATCATGTGCATGTTCTTCAATACTGTAGACAGCAAGCCACTTCTAAAAGTCTCATTCATAGGCAATTACTGTACCCTCATTTACTGATTTAAGAACTTTCAAATGTTCAAACAGCTCACTTATGAAAGTACACATCATTGACATGGAAACATCTTTATACAGTTAAATGTTGTGCCACAGGTTAGTTCACCTCACATGGCTGTCAAAGAAATAAAACAGCAGCTAAATGTTATAAGGAGAGAAGTGCTTTAGCTGAAAGATGGATGATCGAGTCAAGGTTATTTCTAGCAATATGACACATGCATGAGCACACACACATGCAGCAATGTAAACACACACACACACACACACACAGCTGTACACATCATTTTGGAGGTTCTATTTATGAATCCCTATGCAAAACAGTGGGAAAATATATGGTTTAAATTGGTGAAAATACATGAAATGAAGAAGGTGGAGACCATGTGATGCTGGAGACCAAATAGTCATATTGGCTAATCTTGGTGCTAAAACCGAATAGCTCTTCAAGAGAGCCAAGCTTGATATACATTGCTTATTGATATAGTAGCGGCATCACCAAGCCAGTTTTATTGTGCCGTGTGTGCTTTGGAGGCCACATTCATTACATGAGCCTCCGCTGATGCTAAACCTGTCAGATTATCTAATCCCATGGTCCTCATACTTGTAAATTGTGACAGGATGTGGTAACTACTGCTTCACACATGATAATTAGAAGTGTATGTTGTCAAGGGCCTACTACAATCCCCCAGACCTTGATGACTGGACAATCTCATCGGTGTCTTTTCACTTGTCGTTTTCTGTTAGTCATATCAATGTCTTTCTTCACAACAGATAAAAATGATCATCACTACATTAGGATTCCTGGCTTTAAAGATGAAATGTTACTCTTTGGAATATCCTGAGAGCACCTCACTCACTGGGAGTAATTATAATGAAATACTCTTGAAACACTTTTGATTGCATGATGTAAAGCTTTGTGCATGATAAACACCGAAATTGAATGGGTCATTCAATTTCAATTTCTCATTCAATTTCAACATCGACAAAAACAAGTGTGAAGATCACACGCAGCGATGGAAAGAAAGGCTTCCTAGGGTTGTTATTTCTCTTGTGTTGCAGACACGCACACACACACACACACACACACTCACACACATACAGTTGTGCCACAGAAACACATACACACATATGTGATGGAAAACGTCTCTCACCTCACCTCCAGGTTCAGTTACTCAGAAACAGAAACCCTGGTGTGACAGGTTAAGACTCCCTCAGCTCCCCGCAGGGCTGCTAGCTGCTGTCATTTCCTGAAAATGCAACAGCTGTCCCCACAGGCCAGCAAGCTGTCTGGTGCTGGGTGGCCCAGCTGATTTATTCCTGCAATCTAACTCTGCCACAATACTGTTGTTGTTGCTTTTGCAATCATTATTCTATCAATGACAAGTAAACATCAGATTTATTTTAGTTTACAGAAAATAAGCTCATGCGCCCACTGTATAGCCTCAAGAGTCTAAATTGTGCTGTTTCTTTCATATATAGTAATGATGTTTATAGTTTCTAAAATAAATCTACACTGGAAAATGTTTTGGGCAAGCACCATTTACAATCCAATTACTTATTTCATAAAAGTTCTAAGATGTTTCAATGGTCCTCATATGTACACCACGCACCACCAGCAGCACATTATGTAGGATGAGTAATATACAACATTGCTGTTGCAGGTGATACAGGTATTAATCATGGAATACAGTGATAAAATTATCAAGACAAAGTTTCTAGCACCCCATTGGGTACAAAGTGGAACTCTTTGTTGTCTTCCCATAGTGCTTTAAGACCTACTCTAGCCAGTACCTTGAGACCTATGATGCTCACACCTTGGCAGTGGATGCTGTCAAGTGGAACCACTTCCACCCCAAGGTCTTCATCTCTTGCAGTTCCGACTGGACCGTCAAGATCTGGGACCACACCATCAAGTAAGACCACTGACAGAGTGAAAGAGTGGAGGCTCACACTGGGCCACAGTGTTCATTTGAACTAGAATTATTTCAAAAGAACTAGAATTAGTGAGGCTCCTATTTTTCCTCTATTGTATTATCACACATTTATTTCCATGTCAGTTATTTTGAAACAATCTGTATTTCGTGTACCTGTTTCAAAATTTATGTTCATTGCTAGAAAACTGTTATTCAGTGAGTGTAGAAATTTAAAAAAAAAAAATTACCTATACTTTATTTTACTTTTTTATTTTTATTTTATTTCAGTTAGACATTTCAGTTTTATTTTTTCCAGAACGTTTAGTTTTGATCCTATTTCGGTTTTAAAAAATAGTTATTTAGGTCTTGTTAGTGTCTGTTGCTTAAGTTTGAATTAAATTAAATAATCTTGCCTCAGACAAGACATGTTACATCGTACAATATCATGGTGAGTTTCTCATGTGTCTCTCCACGGACAACTGCTGTGGTTAGTTGCAGTTTGCCTGTATGAATGCCATTGTACATGCTATACTTTGCACACATCATCAGATAACTGCTGCTGTGATCACTATCAAGTAAACAATCTCTCTTGGGGACTGTGTTTATATAATCAAGGTTAGAGACCTTACTAATGTTTTGTGCATGAAAGTCAATAGAGAAGGGACAGGAAAAAAATCACCATGCCTGCAGTATCTTCATAATGATACAGTAATTAATCTTCATCACCTCCTTATCTCATCATGGCCCCGACATAATTTTCCTGCCGCGTTTGACTAACACACTGTGCTTCCCACTCCTTGTCAGTATGAGCAGCCTGACTGAATAATGATCATAATCATCAAATCATGATGAGAGGCTGGGTTTTCAAAGGTGCTCCATAACATCCTACAGACAGTCAAATCTCCTGGATACAGGAGCGGTCTTGACTATCAAACACACACAACACACGTATACACAAGTATTTTACAATTCTGCAGGACTGTGAAATCATGACACTCTTCTGACTCAGATATAAATTCTCACCTAGTTTCTGAATCAGAGTTAGAATTGCAACACAATATTATACAATGCTGCAATCCATAACTTTGAATATCAGTATCAGGTGTTTGAGGGCTGAGCCTGACACATACTGTAATTTTCTAGAACAGACTCAGCCAGTCCTGTGCTAAATGGCTTGAAGTTAAAGAACTGCATATTTCACATTGAGTCCATTAGTCAGGCAAAAAGATGGCTTAATAAATCTGCTTCTCAGCCTCCTCTGTGATCAACTTGGCCCTAATTTATGAATCCCCATAGCTCTAACTCAATTATTGTATGGACTATATTTCTCTGTGTTCTGCTGTGTCGTTCTACTGGAAGGACTTGTGTCCACCCAAGCCACAACTATTAAAATATTAAAAGGAGAATTTTTGGTTTCACACTCACACGCACACACACACACACACACACACACACACACACATCCTAGGTTCTTCCTCTTGCTCACAGTGGTGTTTCACAAGTTAATGACATGAAGACACAGTGTGCATGGAGGCTTCCACTTGGTCTCCATTGCGTCTCTCTGCCAGGCTTTGATGACAACATCGGTGTCTGGACATTTTGTAACTTATTATCATGGATTCCAGTCTAAGAATGTCCTTATTCCCTGGGGAGCCTGTCTGAAGAAATGGGACATAAAACAATGCTCAGATACATATAGAAGAGAGATCTGAGAAAAATTATTTTTAGGAGACTAAATCTCCTCAGGGTGGTAAAAGAGGATGTTTAGCTAGATTCACTTGCAACTCAAAGTCTCTGTATCAGGAAAACTATTGGTTTCATATTCCTCTTTTCCACTCACTGGTCAAAAGAGTAACGATAATGGCTTTGGAGCAAGGCACAGCTCATCTTATCCTATACTGTTGATCTCTTTTTGCTGTGTACCACTTTCCAATCGCATGTGCATCCAAGCTGAAAATTCCCACTCATTTGTATGTTCAACCAAGTAGTACTACCTCAGTTATTGTGAGGATCTCTTTCAAATGCCTCTTTGCACTGAAAACACACAATGATCCTATATGATGTGTATTTTTTTTTTCAGTCCTCTGTTTTCTTAGTTTGTGAACACAGCATTTTGAGGGTACATGCAAATAAGCATTTAATGTGATATAACACAAAGTTACTGGTTTCCTGCTGTTGAACTTGTTTGTCTATGTTCATTTTCAGCACTCCCATGTTCACTTTTGAACTATATGCAGCAGTTGGAGATGTAGCCTGGGCTCCATACTCCTCCACTGTATTTGCCGCTGTCACTGTGGATGGCAAGGTGAGAGTGACTCCATATCTATACCTGGTAACCAAGAGAAATTTGCAGTTTTTAGCTATTCCTGCTTGTTAGTAATATAGATAGATAGATAGATAGATAGATAGAGATAGAGATATATAGGTATTTTGTGCATGAAGTTGTACATGATCTTGGCTGGAATTTATCAAGCATCTCTGATTGCATTATTGCATTGCTGTTCTGAGAGGATTGACCAGTGAATAGTTCAGGTTTGAAATCACAGTGAATGATTTAACTATGAAATACAGACAGCTCAGAGATCTTTAATAACATAGACAGTGATGTTGTGGACAAGACAAAATATCAAAAATCCATTATACAGTATTGTGTATGTGTTTATTATGTTTATGTTTATTATTTATTATGTCTGAAAAAAATCCTGCTAAAAAAAAAAAAGAACGTACACTGGATGATAGTTAAATGTATCACTGCTCTATAGTCCAAAATACAAAAGCATGTGCAAACTGCCACTTTTAGCCATAGTTCTCATAGCATCAGGTAGTCAAGTTGGTTCAAACACAATGGTTTGTAAGAAAGGCAGCCCCCTGCCAGGTTCCTGCCAGAGGTCATTTGTAGTCTGGAGGTGCAGTGTTGCTGATCTCCACATGTTTTGTTAGTATGGCTGCCAGCTGTCCCAATCTGTTTACCAAAACAATCAGTGTAGTCATCTCATCAGTCTGAGCCGTACAATGAAAGTGTTGTGTCCAACACATTCGCTGCTCAATGTGCCCAGTGAAGGTGAAGGACAGTGACAGGGAGGAAATTAGAGCCGAGCAGTTTGAGAGACACATTATGTGACTGGTGTTCCTTTCCTCTCCTTTGCAGTGCTAGGCCTCAGCACAACCAAACATATAGAGTACAAAATACAAATTGCTGTGTATCACTTCCAAACAGTAGTCTTGATGAGAAATAGAACTGGGTGAAGGATCATCAGATTTCTCAACAAATGCAAATCAGCAGAATTTAAGGATTAAGGTGTGTTTTCAGTTTGCAAGTTGCAAATAGCTGACAATGCATACAAGTATTATTAAAATCAAAAAATAAAGGCAGCAACATGTTAACCATCTTTCTCAGAAGTGAAATAAAATCAACAAACTTAACTAGAAAGCATACAAAGTCTCAAGTGTATTGTAATTTATTCCTGAAACTGGATCAAAATCAGTTTTCAGCAGCCATTAAAAACTCATTAAAAGCTCATCAGTTGGCATACAAGCACAAATATCCTCTCCTCTCAAAGCAGCAGGGGGGTTGGGGGGTGGGATGCGGGTATTAAATTGATGTCGATCGAGGTCAGTGTGGCTGGCACATATTTTCTCAGTTTCAGATCACATAGTGTACTGAATTTAATTCAAACATTCACTGTCATTACAGTTTTGCTTGTAACCTCAAGATGTGTTGAAGACAAAATTAACTATTAGGTATTTAATCTACTGTTAGGAGAAAAAAGTGCTAGGGTCATCTGTAGGTGTCATATTGATGTTCCAAATCAATTTTCTCCACTGAATACCTATGAATTTCTGTATTCACTTTAAGGCAAAGCCAAAATTCCCATTACATTTGGTCACCGTTAGATTTGTACTGACAGAATAATGACAAAACTCCAATGTTCAGTGGTGCCTTCACGGTGCTCAGTGTTACTCTGTGTAATCTTCCCTCAGATAGCACATTCCTTTGCAGGGTATTTATCATTTGCTGTGACTAGTGCCTGAGAGCTCTGGTGACTCAGCATGAGTTGTGTGCTCCTTAACGTGTATTTACTGTTTATGACGGCACAGCCTGCTGCTGCCACTCTGCAAAATGTCACAGAGACAATGGAGTGTGTGTGCATATGTGTGTGTGTGTGTGTGTGTGTGTGTGTGTGTGTGTGTGTGTGTGCACCCACATGTGTACATTTTAGCATGCATTCATGTTGATAATAACTTGACTGGCAGGCAAAGGTGTACCAGTGACAATGAGTTCAGCAGTGCAAACAAGCATCTCCCTCCGCTCTGTATCTTACCTCCCCTATCCATCTGAGCTGGCTGTTGAGGAATTAAAGTGTCAGGATGAAATAATGAGAAGCCTGGCCTTATCCCTCAATGATTATACACTGAATTGGCATCTGCTCTCTACACAGCAGCTCTTGGCCTTCTGTACATGGTCTGTCACATTTTCTTTTAGAATTGCTGAAATGTGCTTATTTCAAAACATTCAGATTTTCAGATAAAGAGCAATAAATGACAAAAAAAAATAGATATATCTGCATACTCAGTGTAAGGCATTAGGAGACACATCATGAGACAGATTGTAATGATAAAATGCCCTTATTATTGAATTTGTGAATCCTGTTGGTTTCACAAGCTAAGGCAAACATCAGTATTATAAGCAATAGTTTCAACATTGTAAAATATATTTCTGACCGTAGTGGTTGTGTGAATTGTAGCTGTGGTCAGTGCGTCCTGCAATCACTGATGACTAATATTGTATTAAAGTTCATCTCCACAGCAAAAGCACTGAAAATAATGGCTGTAGTGGTGGAGGTTACAGAGAGTCATGTCCTGGTAGAATGTGATGGATGTTTGGTTGCAAGCGATGACTACGGTGCTATGTGTGATGCTGGTACACACACACACACAATATGAACCTTAGCGGCCCAGGCACAGTCATCATGCGAGTTAAAAGGAGTGGGCTGTTCTTCTGAGTGGGCTCATTTGTTGTCGACAGATTGCCTAAATGCACTTAGGCTGAAGGAAGAATGTCTGTGATCTAGTTCCTTCTGGATGAGATGCCAATGATTTTGTCTTAGGGCTGCCAACGCATACACACACACATGCATGGACACAGAAGTGCACAGACACAGAATTAGTGGAAACACACTTCCTTGCACCAGATGGTCAGGCTTGTATCCCTGCAGAGGCCTGTGCACTTCCATTCTCTTCCTCATATCAGAGACAAGACACAGATTAACATTAAATAAGGAGACAGCTGGAAGTGGTACTGATGTATTATATTAGCAGATTTAGTCTTTATTTAATCTTCATTTCATTGGTGGATAGGTCGGTTTTTGGGTGGGTCAATTTTTTATTATTATCGTAACCTCAAGCAGTGTTGAGGGAGTGCTGTAATGCCAGTTCAGATGGTACAAGGTCAAGCTGCGAAACTATGAGCAGAATACACCAATTCCTCTCATCTGTTTCTTTACTCTTTTTTCAGGTTCACATTTTTGACCTAAATGTCAACAAGTATGAAGCCATCTGCCAGCAGCAAGTGGTAGCCAAGAAGACCAAGCTGACTCACATTGAGTTCAACCCGGTCCATCCTCTCATCATCGTAGGGGATGACCAAGGCTACGTCACCAGTTTTAAGCTCTCCCCCAACCTCCGCAAGCAACCCAAGGTGAGTGATCTAGTGGCCATAGATGTACTCTCTCAGCATGTGTGTATAGCCTGTGGTAAAATTTACAGTGTGTACCTAGCCCAATAAATCTGCTGGTGGACATTCAAATCTGCAAAGTAACTTGTTTCCCCGGTGAAAAAACAATGGGTTGTTGGTGCACTTATTGCGGACATTGCCTCAATGTGGCATCGATTGGGCGCTAAATTGCTATCTGAAGAGAATGTTATTAGAAGCATCAATCAATTTGGACAGGCCATTCTTACCAAATCACTTCAAGAGATACGTCATGTTCACAGTTATGTGTGAACTTTCATGGTGATTTAAGACATTTCACTTCACCCTATGTCTTTGCTAGAGTAAAGTGATAACAGATGGTAAAGGCATATTATTATTTAGTATTTAAATATCTCTGTTCAGAAATATGAGCAAAGTACAGCCCTCTACAGCTCATATTGTTTTTGATGTTTCAGCCCCACAGGTTTCCCATGTATATGATTCAACCAAATAGAAAAATGATCAAGAGTCTCTGATTTCCTACTTAAGAGATCAGAAACATCATCTTAAAAGTGCAACTATGTGTGCTGTTTCTGGTTTTGTTAATCAGTGTGACAGCAGGGCTTCCTAAATGATAGTGAGTGAGATGAGACAAACTTCCAAATCGTACACATTTTTTTTTTTATGCCAGAGCTCAGTTTCTATACTGTCTTTTATTATTATTATATTGTTATCATTATCATCTTGTTATTATTAATATAACCATTGCAAGCCAGAACAAGTAGCAAAGGTGATGATAGGTGATGATATTTAATGGATTTTGTTTTGTGGAACAAAATGTAGTATAGCTGGTAATGCTCTGTGCAGCACAGACCTTGTCTTTGGCATTTCTTGCAAATTGTATTCATATTTTCCACAAGGATTTAGACTATAAAGCAGTGGAATTTGCAACTGGACCGGTTAATCTGTGTTTCACAAAAAATATTTTTGTTGGCACATTTTATAGTTACAACTAGACTAAGCTAGCAAAGCTTTTTCTTGTGAAACTTGTTTGGAATATATTATGTTTGCCCAATACTATGGCACTCTTTGTTTAGTGTGGAGTTATGCTTGCTTACCCTGTGCTCATATTACACTATGGGCCCTATCTTGCGCCACCCGCTACCCGTTGCCACCACCCGCTACCCGTGAATTGCGCATCCACCCCTGAGACTTGTGGACTCGGCAGAAGCACATGCCATCGTTACACAACCTCATAGCTCGTGGTAAGTCTGCCTTGGATGGCTACAACGTTATGGCTAATAATCAGAACTATTTTTCAGAATATCGATTAAATTTGCACTTCCGGGATCTATGAACCACCACCCACAGCGTGACGTCTTTGAAGCCGAGAGAATCCGAGTGTCCAGCGCGGATCCTCGTTAACTCTCAGTGGACACTGTTTGCGTGGTGGCCACATGTAATTTTAACAGGTTACGTGCCAGGAGCACGCAATGCGGTGTTAAGAGGTCGTGCTCATTTCACGGATTTCTGTGAGATCGTTCCCCCTCTGTTCAATATGAAGCCAGGCTCACACAACTCTCAAATTCATACTGCTGACTAGTTTGCCCACAACAAGTAATTCCTGTGATTTTCAGAATGATATCTTTAAAATTGACCATTACAGCAGGGGGAACGCATCCTGACAGCTTGGAGTACTACTGTCAGATACTGTTCCCCCTCTGTTCAATATGAAG
>OMLB01000014.1:1696-37012 GCA_900302555.1 Myripristis jacobus
TCAAAACCTGCCGTGAAGAGAAAAGTTGCGGATGAGCACAGGCAATTTCAGGAGAAGTGGGAGGCGGAATATTTTTTTGTTGAGCACAGGAACGTCGCAACCTGTCTAATATGCATGGGTAAAGTTTTTTATGGATTTTTTATGGATTACTTTTGTGGATTACGATTTGATGCGGCCCAGCCTCACCCAGACTCTACCTCCAGCGGCCCCCAGGTAAGTTGAGTTTGAGACCCCTGATCTAGACTAATGCTTCTTATATTTTTTCTACTTTCATCTATTTCTCATAAGCAAATCACAGTTGTGGTCTCTGTAAGCATAAAATGAGTCATTTTCTGTGCAGCAAATGACAACTCACCTTTTTCTTGATTTCTTTTTCTTGCGACTTCTTTTTTGCCACCCAGAAGGGTATTTGCGTTTTTATGACTGTGACATCACCTCTAGCTTGAGTTGACAGCAAGACGCAACCAACCATGTTATTATTGGGTCTATGGGCTTATTGGGTCAGGTCTTCACTGGTTAGCCCAGCAGAATTATGACATATTTCTGCATTAGTAGAATCTAAGGAACTACAGGGAAGTGGAAGGTAAGGTTTTATATTCACAATTTACATCCACAAACAGCACACATTTTTTCTTTGCCTTTTTCTCATTGAGTTAGTATATATTTTTCATTTATTGGATTCTAATTGTAATCAGTATATGGTTACATCTACCAAAGCCTGCAAAGCTATCTAGGCTTCCTCTAAAATGTCAAAGGTGACAGCTTTCTCAAAGTAGATATAGATGGAACATTAGATGGTATCAGTTGGCATTCTCTGTTATGAAAAAGTTGTCAAACTTGTTGTAATTTCAGAATAGTCTAAATTTGCCTTTGTGACACTTGCTGATACCCTGTTTATAGCTACTGTGAGACATTGACAGTGCACTGACTTAGGACTGAAGGAAATAAAACTCAGAAAACTCACTGACGTCTTTCACAACACAATATTACACATCTGTTCTGTTAATGGCCTATGTCAAAGCACAGAAATGACTTAAGAATTTTCACCAACAAGCTAAGCAATTTCACTGCAGCCATGCTGTAATGGGTCTGCAACAAAACAGGCTTCCAAAATTGTGTAATCAGGATGGCTTGGTTTTCTTCAGTGTGTTGCCTGTGGGCTTTGAACCTGCCATTAAAGAACCACTTGGACAAACACTGTCATCAAGTCTGTGCAGTGTGGCATGCAGTCTGACACCGCAGTTGCCACTCTGCAGTCGATATGCAGGTGGTTAACTTGTTTGATCAAAAGCAGGTGTATGCATTGGTTCATGCTGAACCTGTAAACCTGGCCCCCAGCTGTGCTAGTCATGGCTACCACCGCCGGGGGCTCGTTTGCCTGTGACATTATTAATGTAAACTCACATCCTTTATGTATGCTCTATACCATTATTGGACCAATTTGTTGTTTTTTGCATATATCTTCATAATTTTATCTTATCAGATATTTTATGTTGGTATTTATATATTGCATAGGCTGTTTTTCATTCCTTTTTGGTATATTATGTAGCCATTATTTTGCACAGCCTTATAATGCTGGCACGAGTGCTGAAATTGGTGGTTGTGTTACATTTAGATAGGCCTATTTATTTTCTGTTCTCACTGAATTCAACGTTTGTTTGATTTTTTTTTTTTTTTTTGGTTTTGTTTTGTTTTGGGTTTTTTTGAGGTTTCAACTCCCCATTCATGGGCTGTAAATGATAGTGTTAAAAGCAAGCATGATGTCACCCATTGGTTTCTAAACCTGGAGACTGTGCTTGCAGTAACAGCTTAATCGTTTTACTTTTGGAACCAGGGCCATCAGAATGAAGGCAGGACTGCAGCCCAAGTGCAGCTTTACATGGGTGAAACAAATCCGAAACAAAAGTGTTGAACATTTCCCACCTTTGACTGTACAGACATCAGAATAATAACAATAATTTTGGCAATTCTGACAGTTCCTGATGTCCCTCAAATTAAAAAGCTTGCAAAGTGTAGCCCTGTAACCTCTTACAAACTGGAAATTGCAATAATCAATATAGAAATCTATATGTCCTCCCTGTTTTCCAGGTGCTGAATGAGGTGGTAGTGGACAGGGGACCCTCCTCCTACCTCTCCAACGTTGACCTCTTCCTAGACGGACACCTCATTACCACAGTGCAGGGAGATGGTGAGCAGGCAGCTTGCTTGTCTTTCTGTTCAGCTGTCACTGTTTCCAGTTTGCCGTGTGAAATAGTGATGTGAACACTGGCTAATTCCAGACACACCTGTGTTGATAGTTTTTCATTCCTTTAGCGCAGATTTTTGAGATGGGTAATGATGTCGAAAAGAAAGTGATTTGAAAGGCTAAGTATGAAATCAAATGAGACAACTGCTTGTCCCACTAATTTTCTATGTATTACTGCCTTGATGTTCTCCAGATGCAAATGAATAATTATTTACCTTACCAGCAATGGGTCTGGTTCCAACCCAGGCTGCCGCAGCTTAGCCTTAGATTTACATGGTACGCACTCTATATGGTGAGCCACATGGGTGTGATTTAATTTGAAGCAGTTCCACTCCCTTTTTAACAAGCTGAGAGAAAATGAGTGCCACTGAAATACTTTGCAGCAGTCTGTTGACAGCCTGTTAGCCGTTACAACCCATCACTTAAAGATTTAGTGGTAACAGGAACACACAGAGTTGACTGGCAGCCCAAACAAAGCAAGCTGCTGATAAGGTAAAGTTTAGTCTTGGACACATCCATCTGGTCTTCACCTGTGACCTGCACAGTGGCTTTAAACACATTTTAAGTATCCAGGTCTTACACTGGTTTTAGAGAGGATGACATTTGTTCAAAAATGCTCCAGTTTGAGGGGAAGAACTGCAATCTGAGATTCAACAAAATATTTCAAAAACACATATGATTCCTGTCCACAAAAAAAATTAAGATTGTTGTAAGATGGGTCACAACTTCATTTTTTCATAATTTGCTCAGTTCATTTAATGCTGCTGTTTTCAAATCCCACTTTGCAACCTAAGCTGAAAAGTAGGATTTTAAAGGGTTGCTGTGTTATGGTTGTCTCTTGACATTTGTGGCATTGCACAGTATATATTCACTCTTTGTGTATGCGTGTGTGTTATCAGGTGTGATAGTATCTACACCTACAGGCAGTACAGCGTATGCGGTAGCGGCAGGCGCTTCCATGATCCACCCCAACGTCCCAGCCATCATGATTACACCCATCTGCCCCCATTCGCTCTCCTTCAGACCCATCGTGGTGCCTGCCGGGGTGGAGCTCAAGGTACTTCAACTGGGTGTTTTGTGATGCAATTTTATGTTTTGAATGACATTAGACTTCATGGCATATGAAAATCTAATGGCTGCATATCATGTTTACCTTCTCAAGTCCTGTCTCACATGCAGCTGGCACTACTGCACCTCTTAAAGGAATACTTCACCCATAATGCATAAGTTTTGTATCAGATACTGTGTGCTGCCGTCAATCCCTGATGAAGAAAGCTTTACTTGCAAGTTTTTATGGTGAACTCCTATTCTGAAAACAAGGACTCACAAGGACTCTAGCAATAATTGAGCAAAAATCAAAGTGTGTGTTAAGGAAGTGCTGAGCACACAACTGGATGCCAGAGAATTAGATTCTACAACACAAGTGTGAACTTTTTAAACAGAACTTTGATCCTGATCAACACCCATTTCTACAATATGTATTTTAGTTGTCATTAGTCATATTATTACTACTCCAATTATTATTATTACTCAGTCCTGCTACAATCAGACCTATAACTGTCATTATTACTAATATTGCTATTAGTGTTATTATTTTTGGAAGAGTTGGGTGCAGAATTTTCCCTTTATTAGGGTGGAAAAAGGTCTGAAGGTGAATGAAATTCTACCAGGTGGATACACTGCAGAAAGACCAAGTCGCTATCAGCTGACTGCAGTGTTGAACTGCAGTCAGCAGTCTGCAGTGTTGCGCATTGAAATATCTGCATTTTCAACATGTCTGTCCATGTCCATGTCTCTCTTTCAGCTAGTTTCTACATAAATCAGTGTTGTTAGATTTTGGCCTAATTGTAGATCCCCAAAATTCATTGGCTTTCCTGGTGTTAGGCAAGGTGAGGTTTCAGTCCGTGTTTTACACAGATTCCTCTAGTAAAAAAAAAAAGCCTCCATATCAGGTGGAGGACAACAACTTGGAGATATCCAGTTCTAAATAAGAGGCTATATTGGCTTGACATATGAGTCTAACCCTTCTCTTTAAGAATGAGGAAGTCATATTTGATTTACGTAAAAAGGGAAAAAAAACTTTTTGTGTGTATACCCAAAGACCTCTTATCATCCGTGGAGTCACCACATTCTTGGCTTCTTGTTTCTCAGATAATGCTGTCACGTGATGCCAGAAACACAGCGTGGGTTTCATTTGATGGAAGGAGGAGACAAGAGATCTGCCACGGAGACAGGTCAGTCCGCCTGACACAAACGCACAAAAGAATGCACCAGCAAAGCAAGAGAGCAAAACAAACCAACAGACAATGGAGAATAAGTTTAACCCGCCCACCAGCTGCCTCAACACTTACAGGCTTCGTTATGTAACCCTATCAACCTACCTAATGACCATGAGCCAAGAGTTTCCCGTGTTCCCCATACACTTTGTTCTTTTAAGTAACTCATCCAAAGAGAATTACCTTCCTGGTTCTTTAAAAGACCGACCTATCATAATGACTTTTTGGGAGTATAGCTCAACAAACAGCCAGTATTTTCTTTTAAAGGAAGTTGTGTGTGACCATATCTTATGTCCGCATCTTGTTTCTTGTGAAATTGTGAATACCTGGACTCTTGCCTTCTTGAACCTTTGTGACACTTGTTGTTTTTCCCTTCCCTGTTCCAGTATTACCATCACTACTTCCTGCTTCCCCGTTCCCTCTATCTGTTTCCGGGACCCGGTCAACGACTGGTTTGAGAGCCTGGCCCAGTGTTTACACTGGAACGTGAGGAAAAAGCAGAACTACCTCAGTTCAGAGGAGGACGACTTCTGAGGCCAACTCGACTCAGTAGAGGACTTCTTCAGTACCCCCGGGACATCAAAAGTCTTAGTTTAAGTACAACCCTATCTGTGCCGCTTTGTCTTGTCCAAACTCCATTTGAAAATCAGGCTGGTTAATGCTGACTTCCTTATCGGCATCAACGTATCTGTTAGGATATTACCTAAGGAATTATATGAACCATTAGGATCTCCATTACGTTCTGGTAACAAGTTTTCAGCATTTTTTGTGGAACAACAACATGGAATAACAAGCAAACTAACAGTAAAAGTTCAAGTGCTTTGGTGATAAGCAGGTCCACAAACAGTACCAAGTTTGTTAAAGCTAATTTTTTAGGCATATCTTCTTTATTAGAGGGACAGGGTGGAGAGAGCGGATGACACGACACAGACATGGACCTGGACCTGAACTCAAACCTGTGCAATGACTGCAGCTTGTATTTGCAATGTCAGAACTCTGGTGCACGACTTGACCGGTGTTCATGTGCTTTGATCAGAAACATCGGGGAACCACGGCAAGCTGAAAAAAGCCGTTACAGCCTTTTGCAAATCACAACTTGCGAACTCGGGCAGCATTGATTTTTCCTAGTTTCCATCTTGGGATTATCAGTTGAAAGTGGAATTCATGTGCTCGTGAGCTCGTGAATACAATGTTTCTGATGAGCTATTGAAGGCATTTTTAGTGCTAATGGTACATGGCCCACATGCTACAAAATGACATCCCAACACTGCCAGATTTTTGAATGGAGAATGGACATCTGGGCTAGACTTTTAGCAGTCCATTGCAAGAAGTTCCGTTCCATCCAAGATTATCTGTGATTAGCGTTTTCACTTTATGAATATATTGAATGAAAAAGGCATCAAGAACTAGCCTTTTGTGGTCAGAATGTGTTTTGCACAGTTCTCTATCACGTAGTCATGGAGTAGTCAGGATGGTCTTGGGCTAAAAACCAGGAAGGTCAGCTGTGGATGGCAGTTATTGCAATGTTCGGTTGGTGTTATCAGGTTCGTTCTAGCACTTTGTAATCTTTTATTTGGAGATCAATGGCTGTCAGGGACACACTACTACTTTTTAAAAACTAGAAAACCTAGTTTTGTGAATAGAGGTGAAGGCTTAGCAGTTGCGCATTTCTATAATATTTTTTTTTAAAAATGTGTTAACTATCAAGATCCTTTTCAAATCAGGAAAGGAGGAACTAATGTATTGTAATCAGTGAAACCAGTTGTCTTTTTTACTGTTCCTTTTAGATAGATTGATCTTCAGGAAGAGTAGTGGCCCAATTGTATGGACTGTGCCTTAAACACTGGTATATTGTATGTAAATATTTTCCAAGGTTTACATAATCTTAATTCTTGATCATATCCCTGTGCAGATTTCATCATAACCAACAGTTTACTACTTTCTTTGCCATCTTTCAGGACAGACCATTTGTTAGAACTGAAACTATGTAGTTTGTTGCAAATCTGTTCGGCAGTCACTATGTAGTGAATGCAGTGTTTTCCTCGTCAAAAATGCTAGCTAATACAGTTGCATTCCAGGTAATAAGACCACTGCTTTAAGTTCTCAGCATTATTTTTTCTTTGTTTTGATGGTCCTCAAAGCCATAGTTGAACTCCATGTAGATTTTTTTTGACACGTGTTTGTGACTTTTATGCAGTGTAGTCCTGTAAAGTCTAGAGGGCTTTTTTGTGTCACTGTTGAGTGATTGCAGGTTTTGGCGTATGTGTTCAATCGGCTTGCTCAAAGTCTGGGTCTTTGTTGTGGTCTACTTTAAATATATAAATATTTAAATAAATTTTTAATGGTAATATGTACATTATGAATTGGCCAACAAAGTAGTCAACTGTTCATCTGAAAAGATTTGCAGTTGTGTCAACTAATGTAAGCATTCTAGAGGACCAACTGAACTTTATAAGGCAATCATTCCTTTAACTTTGGATATGTATGTATGAGATGTATTTTGAAAAGTCTATATGTTTATTAACCAGTTTACAATGTGTCATTGCTGAAAATAAATCTATTTGGTACTTTTGATATCATTACCTATTCAAATAGTATTTTTGTTGATGAAGGGTTATCTGTTTTAGCAATTAAGCTTTTGGAATTTCAGACTCAAAGGTAATTTAAAGGTGAATTTATATTTTCAGGCCCAACAGTAGAAGTTTTGTAATCTGACAGATGACTGAAATACTTGTACACTGGAATTTAGAGCCAAATCTTATTCAAAATGCATTCCAAAATAATTTGAGTGCAATTTGCAGATTAAATGTTTTTAATCATTCATCACAACAAATAAGTAGTTAATAGTATATTGTAACATTGTTGCAAATGTTGACCACTATGTTGTTTGTTGAGCTGACTGCTCAGTTCAGATTTATGAGGCCAACTAAACTCCAGCTGTACTGCAGTCGGACACTGTAGGTGTCCGAGAGGGCTCAGCTTTAGTCTTCAGGCAGTTTGGGCCTTACAGTCTTATTAAGACAATTTAATGTGTTTTACACCGAAATTATGAAGAAACAGCTTCTCTAATAGTACCATCAGCCCACTAAGTAGAAGATTTTTCTGTTGGAAAATGTCTTCTCATCAAGTGCTTTTCACTTTTATTAACACCTGTATCTAAGAGCCTTTAACTTTGACTTTTGTAATGGTAAGTTTGTAAATGTTTCTGAAATGAATTGCTATTTTTTCCAGAGCACTTTAATAAACCAAGAGAACCTTTAACCAGGAAATGTGTATTTTTTTTTTTTTTTAAATCAGCATACTTTACATCTGAACCTATCATAAAGAGGCTTTAAACATGGAAATCCGATGCACACCATTCAACTTGAGTTGAGGAAAGTGTTGAACCTCTCTACGCACCAGCTGAGGCACTCATTTCCCCTTACCTTCACCTTAATTAGCAACCATAATTACTGATCCCTTTCTTTCTGACCTTTTATTAAGAACCTACATGTAAACATCAAGTTGTCACACCGGTATTAAAGTGCAGCAGAGGGTTTAGTAACATGTAAAAGTTATTTTGAAAAGTGAGGCTTAACATTTTAAATGAATGATTGTACTGATAAATGCTATTCCAGTGTTGCTTAAAAATCAAATCAAGAAAACTGCAGATTACAAATAAAACATCTTTTACAATGAAGAGCTCCTTTTAAAATAGCTGGTGTACGCCACTTTAAAAATTCTTTGGTTTCCAAACCTGGAGCACTTTGAACAATTAGGAATTGATTACAATGAACATCACAGTAAAAATGTAAAAACCCAGCGACAAAGTCATTGTGTTTTCATGACAAAAACTGTTTACACAGTCTTGTTGCTTCATGGCATCTTACACATTAAGTAGGTAGGCACAACGAAGCTGAATTTAAAATAAGTCAAATACAGTGAACTTGTTGAGCATATTAGAGCACACTCAGGAAATGAACTGAGCTTTCAACACTTGCAAACAGATCACCAAGAATAAAATCAGATAGGTGCAGGAGAGCTCTTCAAAATGTCTGGGCCCTTCATCTTTCCTCCAACACCAGCGGGTCTTCTATCGCTTGCTGGTTGCAAACACTGTCGAGGGAAGAGTTAAGTTTAGCAGGGACATTCTGGGATTCTGCCGGCCTCCTCGCCAACACAAGCAAAGTGAAGGTCAGGACAAGTCAGAGGTTTCATCAGGGATGTGATCACGACAGTGTCTAGTCCAAACAGGCAACTTGTGAAGGACACTTGAAAACCATCAAAAGATAGTTGAAAACATACACTGCAGGACTCTTGAATTTTTTCATTGACTGTCTTGATTATGCTGGCTGTACCAGTGATTGTGCATGTTTAGCATAACATCTGCAAAATGTGTGCTTATTGTTTTGCTAATCTTTTTTCCAAAGCAAGCAGTCATATTTTAGAACAATCATTTTCCTCCTTTGTATCCACCCATTGGTTTCCATTCATTCCACTATGATATGAAAATGAACTTTCAGAAACATCAAACTTTCTTCACACCAGTACTCCATAACTGTAATAAAGTCAGCCACTTTAATTTTCCTAAAAGCAGCAGCACTGTTGAGTTTTGATGACTTGAAATTGGGCGAAGTTATCCACAGTGCCTGAACATTACAAGGTGGCTGTTTCAACAAAAAAAAAAAAAATGAATATATGTGGTGAAAACTTTAGGACAACCACATGATGTGCAAAATGGTTTGTTGCAAAGTAAAATGTAGGAAATTGTAGTAAATGGGCCAAACATTCAAAATCACTGGTGTGGTCCTTTAAGGAACTAGAAAAAATGCCTGAGGGGGGAAAAATGGAAATGCACTTAGATGCTAAATTCACATCACACACATCTGGTATGCCCCATGTTATCATATCCTGAACTTCCATTGTAGCTTTGACCTGGTGGCAATCTGGACCAAAAAAAATCAACAGCAAACAACCTCACCTGACCCCCAACCCACCGGATCCAAATCGGACCCGTCCCCTATGCGTAGTGTGGGTGTTAAAGGAGGGACTACAGAAGAGGATACTCACTTCTCTCCCTCAGGCCTTGGCCAAAGCTGTGGATGAGTCTGAGGAGGGCCCAGAATAAAGCCACTTTAATCACCACTGAAATCAAAGCCCCAGTGACGGCAGCTGCCTCCAAGGTGTACGTCTTATCCTGGCCCCATTTTACAATGATCTGCAATCACAGGAAACTCCAGTTCTCCTCCAGTAATCCACTGTCAAATGTGCAGTGTTATTAAAGGACAAAATGCCATACCCTGATGCTGCCAAATACTTGCTTGTACATTAGATGAAGCAGTTCAGATATTCTTATATTAACGTTGTGCTTTGGTGCAAAACATATTTTTCGGGCCTTTATCATTACTATTTAATGTAGCACTGTGTATTCATACAGGAAAAAAATGGTATTAGTACTTCTCTAATCAAGAATGGTTCAATTCCATCAAAAACTAGGAAGAAATTACAGCTCACCCTGTACATGAGATAAACAAAAAAGGCCACTTCGGGAATGTTCTGCAGGACAAAGACCAAAACCAAGGTCTTCGCTTCCTTTAAAACCTGAAACAATAAAATAAATAAAATGAACATAGTAGAGGCAAAAGCGTCAGGCAAGTCCAACCTGTAGCTGCTTAGAGTATTGGCATAAATACTCCACCCCTCAACTAATACTTTGTTTCTGCTTAATATGGTCTGGTGTTGGAAATAATCTGCTATAATATTTATCCTGTTATCTTCAGCTGCTTCAACAGCCAAATTTCCCCACAGCGATCCCTCATATTCTCTCTCACAAACACTCAAAGTGGACGGAGGAGGGACCACTCACTGCAACGGCCCCAACACCAGCGGTCAGGCAGGCCCAGAGAACTCCGAGGCCCAGGATGATGTAGTTGGAGGTGGGCATGGTCGAACCCGATGTCATGATCAGGATACACAGACACAACTGGGGAAAAACCCAAAAAGACCAGATGCAGAACTAATGAAGCCAGATCAAAGCAAATCATCGGGGAGCATGCATGTTAACTGATTTACATTCACAAATAGTCACACATCTATATCCTCAGGTGATAAAGGATACCTTGCTAGGAATTATTAGGAGGATAAAAAAAAAAGCTGATGATGAAAAAAGCTGATGATGAATCACCCGGAACAAACAGGGAAAATTTGCTTTTAAAAAAGGACCATACCAGTAATTTTCAATGTTTGGCCAACTGACTAGTTTCTGTTTCATTCGGTCCAATTTCAAGTCATCAAAACACAACAAACTAATGTGGAGGACTTTAATCCAGTGATGGAATACTGGTGTGAAGAAAGTCTGAAGTCTCTCAAAACTCATTTTCATACCATATTGGAAAGAATGGAACCAATGGCTGGAGGAAAGGGAGGAAGAAGTTCTAAAATACAACTGCTTGCTTTGGGAAAACATTAGCAGAAATTATACAAATGTTGTAGATATTATGCTACACATGCAGAAACACTGGCATGGTGAACACAAAGAAAAAAAATGCACTTGTGTTTCCTTGCTCAATGCTCCCTGGCAGCCTCGCTTTATGACACATGCTATCCCACTTCACAGTATTTTTTTCCAATAACAATTCATCACAACACCATATTTTTGGCTAATTTTTGCATTTTATTGAGTGTTTTTGGGAACACAGTCTTACCTGAGCCTGCAGGTCAAAGGTCACCATAGAGAAGCACAGGTTGAGCAGGACGTACTGCTCCTGGAGGCTCTCCAAGGCCCCACCGACCCGGAAAGCCATCATGTTGGGCCTCTGAATGAGCAGCGTGGTGCAGAAGATGTGGACCATGCCCAAACACAAAATGCACACAAAACGAACCTGGAACACAAACAGATGGCGGCTGTTATGTAAAATCCTTACAGCTCCAATTTGTCCATGTTTTAACTTCAACTGTGCAATTATACAGTCCAATAAAGGTTGAGAAAACGCAGATTTTCACATGGGGCTCAGCAAATGATTCAGCTAACAAAGGTTTGCTTTAAATATGCATTATGCAATTTTCTCTGACCAACAACTTGTATGTCAACTCTCAGCAAAGTTACTCCTCTCTCTCTCACATCTCAGTATTGTGTATTACTCAGCACCAGTTCTCTGCCTGTGTGCGACTAATAAATGTGGATTCATTTTGAAAGAGCAACAGCCTATAGGGAAGGTCCAACATGCAGCGGACCAATGGCAGTCAACACACAGCCAATGTCTTTGGTCAGCTGACCAGTCTTGCTCGCTCGTTCCCTACACAGTGGTCTCCAACACTGGCTCAGCCAACATGTAGCAGCCGGTATTTTAGACGCTACATTATGTTATATTATATTATGATTGAAAACATTTTAACACAGGAGCCAGAAAGCAGAAATCAAAGTAGATGATTCAAAAGAGAACGTGTCATGTAGAATGGAAGTCAGCCCTGCACATACTTTGATAAGCTACGGAGTTTTTCCATTTAACCCTTTAAAGTGCATAACAAGTACACATTTTTCGTTAAGATTTAAATCATTATCTGACACATTTAATAATAGTTTGCATTTAGAGCGTTTAAATAAATGTGTACTATGCACAGACTAATGAGAAGCTATACATAAGATTAACGTTTATCAAATATTCTGTAAAAATGTAAAAAAAAAAAAAAAAACATGGTTAACATTGCTGTTAAATGTTGTGTTTTTTGTTTTGTTTTTTTACCTGTTTTGTTAATGATTTTATACGAGATTATTTTTGCAAGGTGAAGGTCAAATTAGATATGCTTACTTTAAGGGTTTTGTTATATCATATACCTTATCACAAACTACATATTTGTTTTATGGTTAGCTGGCTAAAATCAGTATTTTTACATCTATTTTATGTCAGACTTTACACCTTGTGAGGGGAAGGCAGTTAAGTTTTAAGCTGTACAGTCAACAATGTCATCAAAGGAACTATTTCAGTTTGTGTGAGCATGGTTTAACAGCTCAAAGCGTCCAGCAGAGGGCTTCCTACCAGCAGCTCCTGCTTGTCCTGGGACGGCAGCACTGAGAAGTTGACCACCGATCGCACTATGACCACCAACACACTCAGCACAAACGCCACCAGCTCCTGACGGTTCTCCTGCAGGACGCCTCGGATGATGTAGTAGACACAGAACACTGTAGCAGACAAGATGAAACAGTGCTACATAAAACACTAAGCACTGCATACTCATATTAAAGTCATGCACCATATATTACACCCAAGCTAGATTTCTCTTTTGCTTTTGCTAAGTGATGTATTGGTGTTCACACTAGTTATGTCTTTCCAGAGTCTTGGAAATATTGAAAAAAAAAAAAATGTATACACTCCATGCTGACAATTCATTTTCTTCATAATCATGGGTGAAACTGAGACTGCAGGGGGAGGTTACTTTTTATGTTTGTTCAATAGTGGTTCTCCATGTGGGGTCAGGAGAAATAAAGAGTGATTTGCTCTTGTGTTTTGCTTTGTTTTTGTTTTTTTTGTTTTTTTGCACATTTCAGAAACGTGGCATGTCTCTGGCTAAAAGTATTGAAGTAGTTCTCAAATCAAACAGCCAACTTATAAATCGTGAATCAAATTGAAACTCCATTAAGCTAAAGATTCCCAACTCTTAATCGTCCTTTTCACTCTCAACACTGTTCTCTCCTTATATACAGTGTAGGCGCTTCTAAAACTCAGAACTATCTAAGGAATAACCAATCATCCCGTACGGATCCCAAGGAATAAATCTTAGAAAATGTGTTCTGCTGCCCTGAAAAGATGACTATTTGGGGTTATGTGAATTTAAAAAAATTGAAGCACTACAGTCATCTCTAAACACAGCAAATAAGGAAATAGCTGCAATGAGTATTGCATTCATCTCCTCCAGTTGTCACCACATGATTACTTCAGGAGCACTTCTGCTTTTTGGCACTGCTGTGGTAGGCTGGCAAGGGGGGGTGCAGCATGGAAAGGAAAGCCCCACCACTTACAGATCCCAACCAGCTGGACGAGAGACACGGTGACGTCATCCTCATACGCGTACGTGGCCATGGTCTGCTTGTAGATGCTGAACACGGTGAGGGCGAGCATTGCAGACAGGGACGCCATGCTGAAGCAGAAGTAGAGCTTCACCAGGCACGACAGCTCCGACCAAGGCTTGATCTGAAATGAAGGAAATTAGAGATAAACAGTTTTAATCCAAACAAGGTAGTCACAACTCAAAGGAATGTGAAATCAAAGTACACACATTAATATATGTGTATCGTAAAGCTAGGGCTGGGCGATACAGTCTAGACCCTTCTCACAGCAGCCATCTTGACATGACATAGCAGGGTAAATGCAGGTGTTGCTAATGACAATAATTAAGAGTCTTTCCAATCAACCAGAATGCACAACACCAGGACTCTAGCTCTGTTAGACCTAAATGGAACAGAATAATTGTTAATAACACCTGTATTGACCCTGCCATTTCATGTCAAAATGACAGCTGTGAAAACAGTCTATAAGTGCTTTCACTAAATTTTTACACAGTGCTATTTTTGATAAACAATCATTAGCAATGTGGATATGATAAGCTGGTGAAAGCAAATAATAGAACAGCGACTACAGTCTCATGAATTCACAATATGAGACCCCTTTACTCTAATGCAGCCTTTAAAACAAGGAAAAGACATTTGTGCTATATCACAATATTATGATATCCAAAATATGGGTCCTATATCACAATATCTATATGACAGATATATTGCCCAGCCCTGTGTTGTAAAACTGAGTGACTGGATTACTTTATTCCACATAATCAGCTTACACTACAACATTTATGATTAAGACTTGCTTTTTTCTGATCAAGCATATATGTCAATAAAATGACAGTGGGTTTCTAAATTATGACTGCTTTTGTTGGGAAAAGATTAGCAGAAACTTCAAGTATTCACATGTCATAGATCTAGGCTAGTCATTAGGCTAAATCACTAGTATGATCCTTTGAAGGAACTAATATTCTAATAATCCCCCTGTTTGACTGATGCAAGCATGATTTTTGTTTCTGACACACTAAAGTGTCTCCTTATGAAGAGCACTGAGACAAGGAGTTCATCTGACCGGGCCACATGGTGTTGGGATGAGCTCCTGGTGCCGTGGCCTCAGATTTGGAGATGGAAAGTCTGGAGCTTCCTGTGCCTGGTTGCCCAACAAGGGACTGTTGAGTGAAATGGAAGAAGTGACAGACAGAAGCTTCTTAATCTACTGTAACAGGAAATACAAACATTAGACGCAAAGAACCTTTAGCAGGCATCATCTGTCTAAAAGTGACAAACCAACGAGACTACCATGTGGTGGACAGCAGTTTGCATCAATACAACAGAGGAGTACTTGGTAGAAACACTGTTTACCCTGCTATTTAATGTCAACATGGCTAAATGTCATTAAGTGCTTTCACAACATATTTACACAGTGGTGTGTTTTTTTTTAAATACACAATTATAAGCAATGCGGATATGATGACCAAGCTAGTGCAAGCAAATAATAACCACCACCCCCACCACAACAACAACAACAACAACACCCTAATGAATTCACTAAATTTAATCCCTGTGCTGTAATGCAGCCTCTGAAAAAAGGAAAAGGCAGCACTTAATACAACAGTAAAGTAAGTTTCAATGCAGCAGTCCTTCTTGAAACAGTGTACTCCAAAACGTGCTAAGTGAAACCGAAAACATGCGCTAACACAAACGTTTAGTCTGGCTAGCTCAACACAAGTTAGCCTCCTAGCAGTGCTGCTGCTTAGTCTGCTTTAGCTGGAACAAGCCGCTAAAGCAGCTGCTGTACTGCAGTCTCCGCCAAACTCACCTGATCTCGTCCATCCTGTTAAACCTCAGCTGCCGTCACATCTCCCCAAAAGAAAATTTCGGTTCCATATCTGTGCTGTTTTGGCTTGTTGTCCTTCCTCTTCCTCTTCCTCTTGTGTTTCGCAGCACTAGCAGACGAGCCGCCCCAGCGTATTGCTGCCCTCCTCAGGAGCCAAACTTGTCATTTTTTCTTTCTCTTTGGGGGCTTTTCCTCTCCTCTTCCTCCATCTTCTTTTCCCTGACGGGCTTCGGGCAGTTCAGGTGCTACACCACTCACACTAACACACTTCATTACAGGCTTTCTGAGTTTGACTGTCACATATTTTTCACGCACGCCTAACCGCAGGACGAATTGGAAGATACATAAATAAAATGCAGAAATGAACCTCAGAATAAATTCATTGTGTTAATGACTTACTCCATTAATGACTTTACTCCACGTTATTAATTCTTCTTTAATTATTTTCCCTCACAGGATTTCTTCCCTTCAGGAGGACTGGTCTAATTTGCTTCCCCGCCAGTATAAAGTGATTTAATCTAGTTTGCTTTGAATATGCAAATTGTGAGTTGTTCCAGATTCGTGATTGGACAATCTACAGCGTTGGTCCAGCATCACACAGTTTGGCAACGACTGCGTTAAACCAGAGTGTTGAACCGGAAAAGACTATTTTGCTCTCGAAATAAAACCATAATTTTGTGGCTTCTGGGAAAGGAATAATTTTATTTAAAATAAAAATGCAACAAAACACGTACAGGAATGATGAAATCACAAAATAAATTTCATGTGTATGGTTGAAATCCCTGATCTCAAAGAATATTACAGATCAGACTGTATTAAGTAGAGCAGAAGTTTTCAAAATACCTCATGTTCTGGAACCCCAAGTTGAGTTTCATAAAGCCACGGATCTCCGTTATACTGATTTTGCCCGATACCGATCCAAGTAGCAAATTACCAGAAAATTAGAAAATACAATTAAAAAATGAAAATTATATTTATAATTGTTAAAGCTATATATTTTGATGCCAGGTCAGATGATCGATCAGATTTCTTGTGTTAAAATACGGTTTTATTTTGAAGGTCCCACCCGGAATCCTCTTTTGGCTTGAGTACCTTGACACTTGGCATGCAGATTGCCAGCCTGGATATTGTGAGCAGCAACGTTTTCGAAGTGCACACATCGGAGGTGGTGGCCGAGTACGGAAGAGAAATGTTGCCTTCCAGAGCACTGTTACTTATGTCCCTGTCTTGTTGTGGAATATGGCTAACGTTAGCGCCATTGGCGTTTTAGCTTCCAGTCCTCTTCCTCTCCGTCAGCTGCAAACAACAGCTAACGTTTGCTATTGTTTGTGTGGCACTTCCTCTATTGTGTGAGAGCTGTCGATAACCAACGGGGATTTTGAAGGGAGTTTGTTTTTTTTTTTTCTGTCCAACCTGCAAAACCACGGGTTGCACCCAGGTGAGGACCTCTCAGCTTTATCGCTGTATTTGTATACAGTTTACATCAAACCAGGCACGCTCCGTTCAATGAATTCACCTCAAAACACATATTTAAAAATCTAAAATTACCTTGTGTTGGCTAATGTGATACACCTCATCGCTCATGGACTCGGCCGCTATCCAGTACAACGAACAGCACGTTTTTTTTTCCCTGATCAGCTTGAGGAGTATGCTCACCAGTTACCTCTGTCTCCTTCCACCGAACTACCGAAGAGTTCAAGTGAATTCATACAATAACGTTAACATCAACTTCGTGCGGCGGCTAGCTAAGTTAGCAGCGTGAGGTTTATTTGAAAAGTTGAGATACTTTTCAAATAAAGTGGTGCTTGGTTGACTGTATGCATGCCGAATTTACCAGAAGGGTTTACTGGATCCTCAAACATCCTAAGATGTGTTCTACTGGGTGCTCGGCTTTACCAATAATCAAGGTTACATTTACGGCCAGATTGTTGAATGGAGTTTGGTGTTGGCGAACGGACACCTGCCCGGGCTACTACATGACGTAAGATGAACGTGGGCTTTTTTCATGGACAGGTTTACTGCCTGTAACTCAAAAAATGAACAGTTAGTACATGTGACATTTAAGTTTTTTGTAAGCTAGCCAGCGTGAATTGGGTTATGTCTGCGCTACACACATAACCCTACTGATTGGTAATATTTTTTATGATACGTAATACGACATCTGATGGCCAAATTTATCTATCAGATAGAAGCAGGACTCAGCACCCAGTACCTGCCAGATTTGTATGTGGCGTGGTGTTCTACTTTAAATGAAAATCAGAATTTACTATCAATCAATTCATAATACAGAAGGTCTTTGTTCATGTTCAACACATTAAGTTTCGTTGTTTCAAGGTGTTTTTTCTGCTATTCACCAGTGGTGCCTTGCCTTAAAGGTAAACTAGACAGTGTGCAGTGTTGAGCTTTTTCTGAACAATGGGTGGGGAATCATAGAGATGGGCAGAGCTACAGAACAGTCCTGGCTTTGTTAATAGAAAATATGCTGGAATAGCCAAAGACTGGCTGTGCTGGTTTTCCAGTGTAGGTATTATTTCATGTCTTCAAGATACCACATGATATTTAATTGTAGCTATCAATAATAGTGCACACAGTAATTGTGAGGTAACTTAGTTCTTGTGCTCTCCAGCTGCTGCTGCAGGGGACAGGTGGCACCAGCCTTCACACACTCCCTGTAGTCTCTGCTGAACTAAGAGACTGACCGATTGTTTGGTCGATCGGCTGACTGACACAAGCGGGAAATGAACTGATCATCAAGCTCCCCTTCACCTGCTTCTTTGTTTGCTCCTGTTGGGTCCCTGAAGGCCCTCAGGCAGCAGGCATGATGGCAGCCAGCGGGCGGACCATGAATCACCCTTGGTGGCGCCTCCTTTCACCATTCCGCAACCGGCAGGAGAGGGTAGTGCTGGCTCGCAGTGAGAGCCTGCCAGGGGAACATGTACTGAAGATCACCGTCACCGAGACTACAGTGATCGAGGCCGAGTCAGGGGTGTGGAACACGCGCTCCCTTGTCTACCTGGGCCTCTGGTACTTCTTCAGCTTCTGCACCCTGTTCCTCAACAAGTACATCCTGTCACTGCTGGAGGGGGAGCCCAGCATGCTGGGTAAGGAGGAGGAGTATCATACCCATACTGTTGTAACTGCCAGGAGTAATACTAATTAGAGAGTCAGTGCATCTCAGTTGATCATATTTTTCAAAAAAGGTTGCACCTGACTTTCTCACATGTGCCTCAGTTTTCAATGTAAAGATATATTAATAAGAAAATGGAATTTGACATTTAAATTATAATTTTGCAAATAGCACTCGAGAAAACAATCTAGATGGATAGGGGATAGTATCGTTTTTTTATCACCCCTGTTCAGCATCCAAGGCTTGGGGCACCATATCTCAAAAACAGGTTGAGACACGTCTTTGAAATTTTGCATAGAAATTACTATTTAGATTATGTCCTTGATTATGGGTAGTGTAGCACTAATGACAAATTTTAACACCCACTTCAGGGGGAGATAAAATGTCAGCAGATGCCAAATACTAGTTGTTTGCATCATCTGAAAGCCTGGAACCTGAAGATTGATTTTTAGATCCAGCTCACTGTGTGTCAAGTTATTCTAGTCATAATCTGTAATAAGTGTGTTTTGGTTAGGCGCCTATTTGTTTTTTATTTATTTCAGAGTGTATAAAGGTTAGAACATAGGATGGAAGTTTATTAAGCCATTCCCATGATCATCTGTGTGTCTTAAGGTATTGCAGCAATTTTTGGTTTGGACCATTTGTTACACAGATCTGGTGCAAAATTTAAACATTTTCTGCAACTAATAAGTAATAAAAAATAGTCAAAAATACCTCCAAAATAGCCTATTAGGACACTAATACAGCACAGAAAAACATCATGCTGTGATTCAGTATCAAAAACGTTTGGCATTTGGAGATTTCTGTAAGAATTGCATTTTTCAGTGATTGGATGGCGAGTGGAAATTGTTTAGAAACTCCCCTATATTTTCAGTATGCCTGGAAAGCATGCATCCTTTGAATGATCTCATTACAAAGAATTGGTTATGGGAGGCTAACGTCATCCAAAAAAAAAAAAACCTGGCTCACTGAATTCACAATAGTGTCCACTTTCCTGTCAAACCTGTTTTATGAAACTCCAACGCAGTTTAGGCCCCATTATGCACAAATACGCCATTTTACAACAGGCCTAAAGAACACACTAGGTCCATGGTTTTAGCCCCAGTGCATTAGCACAAGGTGGGCATGTCTGCAAAGGGGAGACCACGTGTGTGCCAATAGAACCCATTTTCATTCAGATAGCTTGGGGTCAGAAGTCAAGGGACCCATCTTCAAAACAGGCATGCTAGTGTTTCCCTTCCTAACATTTAGCTTAACATTGGAGAGATATTCAGGAATTTGCAGCGTCACAGAAAAAGGAAAGATCTAGATAAAGTTGTTTTCAGTCATGAAATGTTAAGTGATAAGAGCTACAGCTAGGAACAGTCAGCTGTGAACAGACAAGGGGACACTAGTTGACTGCTCCTCCTGCTGTGATGGCAAAGGAAGCTCCATTAGCTGTTAGCCTAGCTAGGACAGGATCACATCATTGTGTGTCCGGCTGGAAGCCCAGATAGCTCTTCTGGAAAATCATTCAAACATCTACACGCCTCTTCTATATTTGAATCTAAACTTTGGAACAGCCTCTTGTTTCCAGTCTAGGCTTTAGAAGTCTATTCTACAAGGCTGTCCTGCAGTCATGCTGCTTGTGTTTTTAAAAAAAGCACAACTGATTTTGTTGAATGATTGCCCCAGGTGCTGTCCAAATGCTCTCCACCACCGTCATAGGCTGTGTCAAGATGTTTGTTCCCTGCTGCTTGTACCAACACAAATCCAGGGCAGAGTATCCCGCCAACTTCATCATGATCATGCTGTTTGTTGGACTCATGAGGTGAGTCATCTGGATGGATGGATGGATGGATGAAAAAAAGTTATACTTCTCTGTACAAAAATTATACTTACTGTAATACTTACCCATGATCTGTAAATGTAACAGGTATCACATCATTCATTGTCAGGGCAGCTCTAGGTTTTTCATAGTCTAGAACAGTCTTAAACAGTCTTAAAATAAATTACTGATGTTTAAGGTCTGAAAAAGTGCTAAAATGTGTTAAAGTCATACATTGGTTGACATTTGCTTCACTCTGTAGTGGCAGTGTTTCTCCTATCTAAATATTGTGCCATCCCAGCCTGCCACATCAAGCTCACACATGTAGACGTGTACAGTGCCGTCGTATAGGGGGGAAAGGTGATGACCATTCTAAGGGCCCACGGCCTACTAGGGCCCACACACAGTTCAAAAAGTGGCAATGAATGGGGTAGAGGGGCCCACACCGATATTCTTTCAGGGGGCCCAGAATTCCTAGCAACTGCCCTGGACGTGTACTCCAAGCCGTCAGCTGGTTGTGATATTTCTCGCTCTGTCAAGGGTTTGCTAAGGTTAGCTAAGAAATGTGAGTAGTTACGTTAGTGCTAGCACATTTTGCGACAGCTAGCAAATATAACATTTGTTAACACAGACTCTGCTGTAAGTCAACCTTATTAGTTAAACAGGAAATTTCCTGCCTTAAGTGATCTAAGCTGACGACATGACGTCTGTATGCCCTCAATGTCGTCATGTCACATCATATGCAGACACACAGGAATAATGACAAAAACTCCAAATTTGGAATTGATTACAGGTAGGGCTGTGTCATATGGACAAAATATTCTGATGTGAAATGGATGATTTCATATCTGTATATATATCACAATATCATTCTCTGTCAATATGAAAAATTGTCTATATAAAATAACCTTGACTACTTTTTGGTAATACTGTCAGTTGAATACAAATGAAAGGCACTTTCTCTTTTCTCTTTTTATTTTGAGGTGACATGGAACAGAACTGAAGTTTGCTTTTGCTTTCAACACTTGCCTCTCCCTGTTCTGTGTCTAAAGGTTCTTCTATAAGTATTAAAGGAGGTTTGTTGTATTGGAGCCTGATATGGGAACTAGGGCATATCATTCACATAATACCAGTATAAATTTGTCTGCAAAAAAAAGTGTCTTGTCAAGATATCAGCAATATAGCAGCGTGATGACATGTCTATTGTGAGCTTCCTGTGTTTAAGGTGAAGTAGCACAGGTAATGCTGGAGTGTATAATTAAAATAATAGTAATGTCCATTGCGTGGACATCATTTTCTAGCATCCTTGTTTAACCAGAGGGTGACGCTGTAGTCATTGTAACATGTTAAGGAATACATCTGTGAAGTTAATTTCTCTAAAGAACAATATTCTTATTTGTCTATAATTCTAGGTTACTGTTCATTCAATTGAATTGAATTCTATTTCATTTTACCCTTCAACCGCAAGAGGGGGGAGAGAGGGAGAAGGAGGGAGAAGGAGGGAGAGGGAGAGAAAGGGAGGGAGAGGGAGAAAGAGGCATTGGCACAGGCATATTGAGTGATGGAAGTTTGACATAGAGCCGTGCAGTAACACTGGTGGTGATAATAGCAGTAACGACAATACTTAGTGTTGCAACAACAGTAGTAACTACAATAACACTAATAGCAATAATAATTAAACTTCTCATAATAGTAGTGGTAGTAGTCGGAAAAATGCAGGTGGTTTGCCATCATGGATGCAGACTCTAGAGCTCCAGAGGCAGAAATACCTGCTGAAAAGAGACAAAGGAAGAGAGAAGGAAGAGGAGAGAGCACAAAACTACAGGAGAGAGAAGACGGCCAGTTAGTAACATGCATTAATGGAATATGGATATGTGAGGAAGGAGGGGGGAGAGAAAGGAGAGCTCAGTGCATCATGGGAGGGCCCCTGGCAGTCTAGGTCTATAGCAGCAGAACTATGGGACAGTACTAATTATACGTGTTTTAAATGAAGAGAGGGCGTCTGCTTCTCAGACCCAAATTGGAAGATGGTTCCACAGAAGAGGAAGGCTCTGCCTGCCCTTGCACTTTTTGGGAGTGCAGTGCTCTAGTGGGGGGAAAGGCACTATGAGCTCATTAAGATGGTGCCTGACCATCAAGGGCTTTGTAAGTGAGGACCTTGTCATGGACCTTGTAATGTTTATTGATGTATTTATTTTTGAATGGATATTGGTGGTTTGGTACCATATACAATTCATACAGACATGTCATTCTTGCTTCACAGTAGTTTATGCCCCGTTGCAGTCAAGATGCCAGTTCATAATGTTGATGTATTTGTTATTAAATACTGAGTGCTGGGCTATGCCAGTAAGTGACAGCTGGAACACAGTACAGTTCAGAGAAGAAAAGATGTCTGCTCATCTTCATTCCTGACTTAACCTTAAACACTATGATGTAAAATACTGCCATGAAGTGGCTAACAACAGTGATAGAAACCAGAAACAAAAATCTCTTTTGTCGGTTCTTGCAATACCGGAACCTGTTTTCCAGTTCAGGTTCTATCATATATGAATGCTGTATTGGAATACAGTAGATCTCAACCACTGCCTGTGTCCCCTGTTTTGTCAGGTTCACCACAGTGGTCCTTGGCTTGGTTAGCCTGAAGAACGTGGCAGTGTCCTTTGCTGAGACAGTGAAGAGCTCAGCGCCCATCTTTACTGTCATCATGTCCAGGCTGATCCTGGGGGAATATACAGGTAGAACACCAATATTTATCTGCCTGTCGAGAGGGGTGTGGACACCTTCCCTTCCCTCCTGATTATTTCTTGTTGTCCTTACTGAGATTGTATTCTGCAGACTGCATTGGTTGCACATGTGATACTATCAGTGAAGACTCCCACTCTGTATTTCTCAAACACACATCCTTATATATTTTATATTAATTCCTGTCATAAACGTGCACGGTGTGGTAGTAGTGTCCTATTTCAAGCTTCCAGTAGATGTATATATGACACATTTTCCTGTTGGTGGAACAGCATAGAGTGCAGCACTTGAACATATGAGATATGGCGGTGGCGATAAGACACAATCACACCCTTTGGAATTCAGGTCAATTGTGTTTTCTGTCCTTCAGGACTTTGGGTGAACCTTTCCCTGTTCCCTGTGATGGCCGGCCTGGCCCTCTGCACAGCAACAGAGATCAGTTTTAACATGCTTGGCTTCTCCGCTGCCCTTTCCACCAACATCATGGACTGGTACTGCTGCATACCACACAGCAATTTCACCAAGGCCACAACAAATGATGCTCTACATATTGTACCTAATGGTTCCCTTTATCTTTCTCTTCAGTTTACAGAATGTATTCTCCAAAAAACTACTGAGTGGAGACACATACAAATTCAGGTACAGCATTTCTGATAAATTTTGTTTTTCACGGTTTTGTGCAGATCATTATTAGGCATCATTCTTCCCATTGGTTTACTGTAGTCTGGGAAATTGTGTTTTTATATGAGTTACAGATTTTTGCACGACTAACACATATTTACTGGTTTAAAATCAAAGTCATTTTGTGTGCTTTTTTTTTTTTTTTTTTTTTTTTTTTTTTTTTAGCCCTCCAGAGCTACAGTTCTACACCAGTACTGCAGCAGTCATTATGCTTATCCCTGCCTGGGTGTTCCTCATGGTAGGTCAAAGTGTAGCATGAATCACTGTGCCAGTTGAGTAAGTGTGATTACATTATGCACCATTTTGTATGTGTTTTGTGTATTGCCACAGATCCACTGCCAACAAAAATATTTGTGTCCAAATTTATTCAAATCATAAAAGACAAATGTGAGGCTGCTGTCACAATCACAAATTCATTTACAGTGTAATGCATTTGAATTACCATTTCCCTTATATTACACAATATTATTATCATTACACAGTAATAATTTCAACTTGACAAATTAAGATATAGGATTGTGGAAAAAAGTTCCTGTATTACAAGATAGCCTGCTGTGTTATTTAGCATATGTCCTGTTCTACTTGTACAGAGAACTCATTCATTGAATTAAAATGACATGGGGAAGGAAGGACCAAGGTCCACCTTACAAATGAGAAGATGTTTATCAAGTTCCCATGCTCCTTTGTGCTCCCAGGACATTCCTGTGATTGGCAAGAGTGGGCGGAGCTTCATCTTCAGCCAAGACATCATCCTGTTGCTGCTCTTTGATGGTGCTCTCTTCCACTTGCAGAGTGTCACTGCCTACGCTCTCATGGGCCGAATTTCCCCAGTTACTTTCAGGTAGTAGATGGGGACAGAAGCGCTCGGTATCAAAAGCTAGGGGATGTGGAAGGCTCTAATGTTACCCAGCCTAGATAACTCTTAGATAGTATCGTGGTTGCTAGCCACCTGGCAAAAAGTGTCAGTCTGATAGATTAAAACCACATTTGTTAAAATGTCCAGGAACGACCATTAACTTGAGCATGTTTTTAAAATTTACTGTCATTTTTTAAAAGCAGAATGAGCATGATTTGTCGGTTGTAGTTTGTAAACACAACATTTAAAGCTGGCCAGTGGGTGAAAGCCACCCCCAGATTCACTCTCATAGACCGAGTTTTGTCCACTTGTTATTAGATCTCCTTTTTCTGCGGTCCATGGTTTTTGTAGCTTCCTGCTGGATGTCGTGTTATTGATCCGGCACTGTGCACTGTAATTGGCTGTACACACTTCTAGTGGGTGTGATGTTGCAAGTGATGATTAAGTTTGTTTTTGTATGAGTCTATACATTGTTTTTAAGAACGTTCCTACTCATCCTGCCCTTAACAAGTTAATTAATACACATTAATCACATTAATATGAAAATAAAGTCATAATATTATGAGAATAAAATCATAGTTTTACAAGAATAAGGTCCTAAATTTACAAGGAGAAGCAGTATTATGAGAAAGAAAAAAAAACTCATAACTAGAGGATAAAATGAAAAGTTGCTTTACAGACCAGACAACAGTCTATAAGACATCTAATACTGAAGTATTAGGACATTGAAACAATTACACTTAGCCCACATAGAAGAAAGAGACACACAGCCTTGGAGGAAATCACTTGTGTTGAGGTGAAGTGGTAAGCAGTAACATTACATACATCCAGTTATCACGGTGTACATCCAGCACACCACCAAAGTATAATTATGGCATATGGATTCATACAATAAGTGTAGGCCTAAGCCATGGTATCGCAGGAAATGACTATTGTTGAATTTAGTCATGAGTCAAACAGGCTCCAGTTTGTAACCCTCCTCACATTGGCCTAAAAATCTCAAGTTACACATCATTTTTTACAGTGGCCTCAAAGCACCATCTTATTTATTGGGCTTCCCAGGCAGCAGAAATTTGTAGAACAGAAACAGAACTACGCAATCTCTGAACCAGCAGCCAACCAATAAACCCCACCCAAATTATTTTTCCAGATGCAGTTTTACAATGTTGGTTGTCACTGTACACTATAAAAATGCTGTTGATGTTCATGTGACATGGATGGGCGGACTAATGTGGTACAGGTGCTTTCTCTTTTAGAAAAGAGAGTGTTAACGTAGCTGGTGAGGACTAATGAGGTTCCAAGTACAGCAAAATGAGGGGAAAAAACACTCCGAGAAATAGGAAAGAGTGCCCTCTACTGACAAATAAAGAATGCACCACTTTACACTGCCTTATGTCCGACACTCTAAAATCGCCCCAGACACATGACACCACTTCTTCTGTTGGAAACCCTACACTGACTATTGTTGCTCCAGCCAGACTTATTTCTGAGAGATGTCCTGTTCAGCATTCTGTCCTTCACAAGGGTCTTTTAAAATGCATTGTAGGGATGTTGTTTTTCAGTGGAATCATAACAATAATACCATCATTAATATCCCTGTCTTTTCCCCAGTGTCGCCAGTACTGTCAAGCATGCCCTGTCGGTCTGGCTGAGCATCATCGTGTTCAGTAACCATATCACAATTCTCAGTGCCACTGGCACTGTCCTTGTGTTCATTGGCGTCTTTTTGTACAACAAGGCCAGGCAGATCCAGAGAGAAACCTTACAGGCCATGGCTGCCGAGCAGGACCACAAACCACTTCTTCAGGACCACGACCTCCAAGCCTCTCAGTCTTCATGAGGACTCAATATGGAAATGCTGCCTTAAAAAGCAGGGCAGTGTTGATCTCTTGGTTTAACTGTGGCTATCTAGATGGGACATCTAGATCCCCCTCCCCAGTGCTTCCAAGCTGTTGAAGACGACCCACTCAACAATTTTCCTCCCTCTGACTTCCCCTGTAATGTTACAACCACTGTTTTCTCCTAGGTTCTATTTAGTGTTATTGTGTGCTTTGTTGGATTTTAAGGCCCTAAAGTGAACTTGCCTTTGCTGACTGGCATACCAAAGGACCAGTTTCTGTTGGACCAAGCACTCTTCAGTCCTGTGGATTATTATTAGATATTTTGTCATCCCATATGTCATTTGAAAATGATTTTCCTACCTATCTTTTTTTTTTTCTTGTCTTTTTTCCTTGTTTTTATTTAGAGTAAACTCAGGGGTTCTTTCTTGCTTTTGAAAGGAAGTTATTGCAGGTTTTTTCTCCCATCTGCATTTCATAGTAGTTGTTTTTCTGTCATCTGTGGCACAGCAGCTAGCAAATATATGTGATGGTGACTATCTGTAAAACACTGAAGCTGTAAGATGATGGTACTAATTTACCCCATACTGTGAGTCAGTGCACATTTTGTCACAGTAATGGATGTGTGGAGGGAGGATTTTTGGAAGCTTATCGAGCCAAAGCTTAGACTGACTTTTTGAGAAGCACATTTTTAAAATAATGTGTGAAATATTTGACTGTCACATACTGCATTCTGGGAATGCGCATGCTGTATCACAATTTTTTGCTTCTTGTATTTCGTGGTTTATCCACCTGTTTTCCATTTGTCTTTGTTGCTTTAAAGCATAATTTTCATGTTCAGAATGGCTCATAACACAAACTGCTGTTCACAGCACATTACTTCCTAAACAAACCTTGATATCAGACAGCACATTCATCCAAACATGCATTCCTTCAGTTTTTAGATTGTATTTGGTCTTGTAATACTCATGCCATTTGAGGCACTTTCCATTTGCCATGTTAATCAGAAAACGTGACTGTTTATCAGTGTGAAAACTCAAAATGATAAAGGTTGCCGATGTCTCCCTACTTCATAAGACCTAATATTGCTTCTGTGGTGAATATGCATCTCTTCACATTGATGTCATATTGCCATAGAAAAGACTTAGTGCCACACTGACTGTTGTGCTAACTGGGCCCCACTTATGGTGCACATAGTCAAACATACCTCTGTTTGACATGTTGAGCTGAACTTACTATTAAAATTGTTGGATCACATTCCTGAAGTCTTTCATGCCTACCTTGGATGCCATTTTTTGATGTTGCCTTTTTTGACTAATCAGGCTGAATTTTGTCAGTTAGTGTGAGGCTGTTATGTGGATTTTTTTAAATATATTGTTGCCAAAACTGCCAGTTGTTGCCAGAAAAAAATGAGTTTCTGCCTAATGAAAGTCCTGCTGGATGGTTATTCCATCTTATTATTGGAACATGTTTCTCTTGCTTCAAGGCTCAATCACAATAACTTAAAAACAAACAAAAAAAACCAACTATGGACTATGATTTAATATTGATGTGCTATGTGTATACCTCTTCATTGTACATTTCCCAAATTAAAAAATGAATGGTATCTTGTTTCTTTTATTGCGCAAAGTAACTGACATTTCTCACTTAACATAAAATGTTAAGTGAGAAATGTAATTTTGAGTTAGCAGTGAACAGCTGTTTTTTTCAAAATGGTAATCAAAGATGTACAAATATTAAGTTGACACCATACAAAAATGTAATCATGTTGAATGGTTGCTGTAAAAAATGTAATGATTTGTAATGATATGTAATGATTTTCAGCAAATACTGTATAGCTATGTATTTGGAGGTGGAATAAAACATTTTCAACCTTGGCACACAAGTTTTACATTGTGTTATTACATAATCGCAGTCTTATTTTGAATACTGTGGCGTAACAATTCATTGCATCAATGGTAAATTCTGCCAACTGAATCGTTCTGCTAAATAGAAGAAAGAATGAATCACTGACTCTGCACTTTATATTGGCTCTGAGTTGAGTCAATATAAAATGCTTCAAATAGATTCAATCACAATTTTTAAAAAAAAATACCTCATAGTTTAAGTAGAATTACATGAAACTTTTTGTTTTAATATGTTGTTAAAATGAACTTTCTCAATATTTTAGAAAAAGGATAGTCTTACAGTAGTCCACATCTTTATCCATGAGTGTAAAATTACTGGATCAAATCTGATCAGATCAGACTGGATTTTTTTTTCCCCTCGTTTTTTTGGTAAAGGAAATTGATACACACCAGATTCAACTCAAAGCAGCAACACAAATGACAACATGGGATTGCATTTCAACATTTGCTCTCTGATATGCTGTGTAGGTCATGAAAAACTTAAGAGATGACACATACAGTGAGCTGCATCAATATATGAATGATAGCACACTTTGATTTTGGTTTCAGTCTACTCTGAATGGGCAAGTACAATTTACTGGTTTAAGTACAATTTACTAAAGTCTTAATGTGGCAATATATGCACTATATGGCTTGGGCTATCAAGAATTCAAAGAACAGTTCTACGTAGAATAACTCGCTCTCAGACCAAATGGCATCAGTTAGGCTTAATGTCGTGTATAAAAAGATCAGGAATAAAACAAAGCAAAAGCAGGGCTGCAAGCAGTCATAAAAGGGACTGGCAACTAAGTAAGAAATTTTCAAGGACCATACTAGTGATTTCACTATTACTTCACTTACTACTTCACTATTCCCAAAGCAAGCAGTCTTATTTTAGAGCTCCAATATCAATTTACCTCCCTTTTATCAAGCCACTGGTTTCCATTAATTCCACTATGATATGAAAATAAACTTTCAGAGACTTCAGACTTTCTTCACATCAGTATTCCATCACTGTAATAAAGTCGCCCACATTAGTTTTCCTAAAAGCAGCAGCACTGTTGTGTTTTGATGACTTGAAATTGGGCAGAGTGAAATGGTCTCTTCTCCAGAAAATAGTCCCTGTGAAAACGTTTCTTTCACACAGCCGATTATTTGTTCTGTGGTTTATGAATGCCCACAACTTTGTTAGCCACATAAGCAGAACATTTATAAGGTGGCTGCTTCAGCCCAAAATTCAAAATTGAAATTCAAAAGTTCATTTTGATTTTGTTATGAAATCTTTTTTAAAGATTATTTTTTGGGCATTTTTGCTTCACCAGACAGTCACAGTGGAGAGAGACAGGACAAACAGAGCAGAGAAAGGGGACAACATGCAGCTCAGGGTCTGGGCCAGAGGCTGCTGCGGTCCAGTCCCACACAGAGCCACCAGGGTGCCCACATGCTTTGCAAAATGGTTTGTTGCAGAGTAAATGTGGGTGAATTGTAGTCAATGGACCAAACATTCAAAATCATTCGTATGGTCCTTTAAGTAAAGTTAAGTAAAAAAGTAAGGTCAAGTATGTGAGTTGGGAATGTCAGTAAAATTAAGAGTAATTATGTGTGAGTAAGTAAAGGTATAAGTCAAATTATAAACTGTAAGCAGTGATGTTATGTCCAACACCAAGAAAGCCAAAAAAAATGCTTCCAACTGGATAGGGGATTAGGGGATTTTTTTTATGTGGTGTGCTATGGCCTCCAGAAAAAAAACACAAAAACAAACAAACAAACAAACAAAAACACAACAACACTTGACTGATGATGTGTGAACAGTATTACTGCTTCATTCAGAATCACCAGGCTGGATCAGTTTGAATGATGCAGTGTTGACCTCTGGCGTCACACAAAGTGTTTTTAAGAGTCAGATGATGCATTTCATCTATCTGCTCTGTACACCAAGCACATCTCCAGCCCTGCTGCCCTGTAGATAAACTTATGATCATTTACAACATGAATAACGACATCATCAATCAATCGCTCAATTTTTTTTCTTTCATGAATGAAAAAAGAAAACAGAAACAAGGAACAGAAACATGCTGTACAGTCAGACTGCTAACTGCCATAAAATCGTCACACTACAGACAAATTGTTTTGAGAAATTTATATTGAAAATTAAATTTAAATGCATATGCATTGTGTATTACATTCAAAAATCTGGTGACGGTGTAGCTTGATTCACCCCCATAACCCGTATATCAGCAGATGGCACCCATGTGACATTAAAGCAACCACCAAGCTTTTTTCTATCGGTCCCCACAGAAAAAAGCTTTCTCTTGTTTGGGTCGACACCCACAAAACATTTTAGAGCCATAGCATGCCTCATTGATTTCTTTTTTGAGATTTTTAAAATATGCTTTTTTCATGCCTGGAAAGTTTCAGTAATTAAGGGAGAAAGTGAGTAGAAATAACGTGAGTCAAAAGAAAGAAAGAAAAAGAAACAAAGAAACAAATGGAAAACTTTATGGAAGTCATCAGGCTTAGCTGACATATTAGCTAATTAAACAAATTTTTATTTCACAGTACACAGAAGTAGCTCAACTGTCTACAGGAGCCTGCATCTCCACAACATCACGTGTTTATTAATATGTTTACTGGTGTATTCAGTTAGAGTGGCAGTTTGTTCGTTTTAACCTTCAGTGAATGTGTTGCTGTCCCTGACATTAGCTCGATACCTGCACATCACCATTGATACATAGTTGTTGAATCATCAGTTTATCATCATCAGATACTTCCTTCAAATGTAAGATCATCATTCATATGGTATCTTATGTATGAATGCAATTCTCTATAGCACTGTAGCGAGGTTCTTACCCTATGTTTTCTGAGTAATGAGTATATCCATACACTGTGAAGCTTGAATTCATCCTGCTGGCGGTGGACAGAATGTCCTCATCAGGCTCTCGTAGCTGAGGAAGGTGACGGCATTGACAGGAAAGGCCCTCACACTGTTCAGCAGAAGGCCTTTAAAGAAGACCCTGATGCCTTCCTCTCTAACACTCACTCTCATGCAGTGGAGGACCCCTTGATACTCCCGGCCCCCAGCCCCTGACATCTGCAGCCGAGCTTTCACCACATCCATGGGCGTGGCGAAAGCCCAGGTCACCACACCCGCCAGTCCACCCGCCATCAATATCGCAAATGTACCTGTGGAGACAAAATAATGCTCACTAAGAAACACCACTGCAGTCAGTGCATATCGTGCAGTTTGGTGCAGGTTTCTGCATGAAAATGCACCTGTCATCAGGTTAAATCACAAAGTTGGGCTGCAGCAGAGAGAGACCCACTAACTGAGACCCCGGTGAGTCACCCTACTCGACCAGAGGACTTTCTGGTGTTGTGTATGGACAAACTCTGGCCACAGGAAGTGTCAAATCAAAACCTGAAAGAGCACAAGGGGTGAAACATAAACTATCTCCTAAACAGCAGTAAGAAAGTGCTCAGTCTATCAGATCTTCATAACACCTTATTTTTTGGGTCTGTAATTTCCTGATAATTTCCTAGAATGAAGCTGATAAGTAACTGCTACTTTCTTAGAAAGTTTCCTGAAAGGTGTCCTTTAAGTTGTGCAACCTTAAATCCACCTCAACAAACAATGAAATGCATGAGGCAGAAACCACTGAAATAAAAAAAAAATGACCTTTTTTTTTTTTTGGATATAACTAAAGGCAATTATTTTGCCTTTCCATGATACTAATAGGGCTTTGACCATATAGTCAAGATTTGACATGGGAGTTGACAAAGGAACTTGATACAAAACAGAATTAACATTTATCCAATATTTCAGGGTCCTTACTTATAACAAAGCAAATGTGAGCACCTGGAACAAAGACTTATGAAAAATACTGACTCAAAAAAAATATTTTTATTATATTGTTGTGTCTGTTAGTAAATGTCCTTGAACAAGCTAAAAACATTAAAATGGCTAAAGCTAAAGCTAAAATGGGTTAGAATTAACCTCATTCCCAGGCCTTTTCCTCTGTACACAGTAAACAGCCTGGAAGAAAGTTGATCTCTGTGGAAAAAGGGGGAGCTAATCAGACCCACACAACATCCTCTCATTGGTCTCTCCAGTTGGCCATCTGAAAGAGGACTGAGTATTGCCTCTAAAAGCTCCATATTTTGCTGACCAACTGTTATTCTGCAGGAAAGGTGGAAACAGAAACTGAAAAATTCTCTCCATCCAGTAAACAAGTATTTGTAGTTTGTTGTTCATGTTTTTGCAATAATCTTTGCATCTTTCTATAAAAAACGATCATGTCTAAACATGTTAATGTTGCAAAACGTACTGCAATATTAGCATAGCCTGGACTATTAGTTTGTAGTGTCATATCCCTTCCTTTTTGGACTTCCCGTCAAAGAAATGCTAACCAGGTATTTTTTATGTTACATCAGTGAGTCAGGAAAATTAATGTTGCTCAAAAGCCAATTAAAGAACAGCCAGGGACATATTCAACTGATACTGTCTCCCAGAAACTTGGAGCATTTTTTAATAATTAACACATTAAGTGAAAAGCATGCTCTCCACGGACCTGGTTGTTTGCCACTCTCAGTCAGAGCTTGACAGGTGAGCTCATAAGGCAAAAAGTAGAGTCCATAGCAGGGTACATCCCTCAGGGCAAGTGCCAGGCCTCCTCTGAACAGACCTCTGGATCCCTCCTCCCTGCAGATGCTGGCTACACAGTGAATGGGCCCGCGGTATCGACTGGTGTTGGTCTGACCCTGCAGTCGCACCTTCACCAGGTCAATGGGGGCAAGGACAAGAACCTGAAAGAAAAGCCTGTTGTGAATTATACAAATACAGAAGATTTCAGAACTGATTCCAACTGTTAATCGGGAATCAAAAGCCCCATGTAATGTAATTTATGTTCCCATAAAAGGCAACAATCCCTCCAGCCTAGCCCATGCAAAAGACTGCCTTATAGACATCAAGTGCTGGAAATTCCAAAGTTTCCTATGTATCAATGAAACTATTTTATTTGGTCCTCAATTCCAAGAGACATGACCATATTAGCCCTTTACTGAGGTCAGTGTTGAGATTAGGGCTGGATATCAAGAATTGGTTCCAAATCTGAATCAGTTCCAAATCATCAAGAACCATGGATTTGTTTAGAAACACCAGTCTCAAATCTCTTAATGAAATTCTTTGATAGATAGACAGATGATAGATAGATAGATAGATAGATAGATAGATAGATAGATAGATAGATAGATAGATTTACTTTATTGATCCCAAACTGGGAAATTCCCACGTTACAGCAGCATCAGTAAGAACACAAAATAAAATTAAGAAGAAGTATAAACAATAGAGACTAAATATACTAAATATATACAATAAAGACAATAAGGAATAAGTATATACAATAAACTAACTTTTTGCCTTATGCGCTCACCTGTCAAGCTCTGACTGAGAGTGGCAAACAACCAGGTCCGTGGAGAGCATGCTTTTCACTTAATGTGTTAATTATTAAAAGTTTCTGGGAGACAGTATCAGTTGAAACTGCTACCATTACAAACACCTTTGTCTCTTAAATGGGACTGGATCCACTGAATTCTCCTGCAGCTACAACCCAAAACATTATTTTGATAACAAAGTGGCACACATTAAATATGTCCCTGGCTGTTCTTTAATTGGCTTTTGAGCAACATTAATTTTCCTGACTCACTGATGTAACATAAAAAATACCTGGTTAGCATTTCTTTGACGGGAAGTCCAAAAAGGAAGGGATATGACACTACAAACTAATAGTCCAAGAGTGTTTTGTATGCGCCGTGCGAGGTGACAGCCTGTTGCAGCAGCTCCCGTATGTTTCGTAGTTTTTGTATTTTTTTCTCTTTCATTTCTGTCCTGACACAGGTGTGTCTTTACCAGTTATTGTCTAACCACTAGAGACAACGACTTTTTTCTTTTTTGAAACTTTTCTGGCCGTCTTTTGGACATTTTTGGCACTTTTAGTACTCATGGCAACGGAGGGTCACAGACGCGACGGTGAAAGCATTGTTTACACGCGCGACCAGCTGATCGCGCTTATAAAGACTCAGAGGGAATATCGTGAGTGTAGTGTGTTTTGTTTCACTGAGACATGGCTGCACTCGCACATCCCGGACCACAGCGTGGCGGTACCCGGTGTTACGGATTAACTGGTTTCCGTGTTAACTGGTGACCTTTGTTTGTAAACGTCGGGCGTTTCTCGTGGCAACAGCAGATGTTCCAATCACGGCGAGGGGACGCGGCCTCGCGAACGCCTGAATGACTATTATTCAGTCTCGTTTATAATTTTCTAGACTTGGCTAACTATCTGCTCAACTTAGCTTGTTGGTGGTTCATGCGGTTTAGTAAAACGGTCGGATCAGAAATCTACTCCATATTTTGCTTTATTTTCTTCAAAATAAAAAAAAAAACCTAAAAGAAATATTACTAGTCATTTAATTGGACCACTGGGCTCGCGTACATGTTGCGGGGCAGGTTCGACAATATAGCACCCCCCCTGTTTGCTGTGGGAATGCGTCCGCATTACCTGCCTAGGGAATTCACGTCAGCCATTGTGATAACTGTTTACATCCCCTCATCAGCTGATGCACCGACGGCCTGTGACATCATCACCTCCACCGTTGCCAGTGTACAGACTCAACACCCCAATGCCTTCACTGTTATTACTGGAGACTTTAATCATGTCTCACTGGACAAACTACTGCCAACATTTCACCAGTATGTTGACTGCTCCACCAGAGAAAATAAAACCCTGGATCTGCTGTATGCAAACACCAGTGATGCATACAACACCACAGCCCTTCCCCCCCTTGGCAGATCTGATCACAACCTGGTCCGGTTAACCCCCAAGTATGTCCCCCTTGTTAAGAGGCAGCCTGTTCACACCAGGACGGTGAGGAGGTGGACTCAGGAGGCTGCTGAGGCACTGCAGGACTGCTTCGAGACAACGGACTGGG
>OMLB01000015.1:0-41167 GCA_900302555.1 Myripristis jacobus
TCCACAATGCCTTGCGGTGTCCCAGTTCCGAAGCGATGTATTTACCAGCAGGAGTAATGAAACGGGGAGAGGGGCATTTTCCGCAGCTTATTGGTTAGACCGCAAAAGACTAGCGCACGGAGAGGGCTGCCAGAAACTTTCGGACGGTGGACAAAAACGGTGATAACCCTTTCTTTTCATCTTTTGTGTCTTCTGGTGTCTTTTTGCCCGGCAGCGAAAACGTTACTTTGTCGCAATTCGTTGGAAGTAATTTACTGGGCAATGGTGAAGAGGGACAAAATTTTGCGGAATTCACGTCTTTACCTGTATTTTCTCCCCACAACTTCACTTTGGATAGGCAGCAGGGAGTTGAATCCTTTTGGCAACATAAAGGTAAGAGCATTTTTTCATAGCAGAATGAGCAGCAGCCAAGACTATGGAGTTGTGAGGCTGAGATAACGGAAACAGGACTGTAGTAGAAGAGTTGGGCTACTCTCTTAACCGACCAGAACCCATTATCGCCATTTCTCCAGGCTTGTCCACTCGCCACCAACAATAAAACGCAGGCTGTACTTTAATGGGAAAGGGGTTAGGTGTTCATGTTTTATGTCTTTCAGGCTCCATAGCGTAGCAGTCAAATCAGGGCTACAATGCTTTTTACACTACTCATGCCTTTGTGTGTTTAGTTGTGAAAAAAACGACCAATTACAAATAGGCGTTTCTCAGCTGGTTTAATTGATGACTTCTTCAGGCCTGCATATTGTGAAAAGCACCCAGTGTATAAAACTTTTCTTCTTTTTTGTGTCTTATGTGGTTCTGTATCATCTGTAAATATTATGAGCTCTCATGAACTCGAAAATCATTCACTTTAAAATCAATACAGGATCTGTGAAGTTACTTTGAAATCAAGTTAAAGCAATCTCCAGTCCTGCTACCCTCCACAAACTTTAGGTGCAGCAGAATCAACCTGTAGCATCTCAGGACTCAGTAGCTGAATACAACCTCAATTTTGTCTCTGTCAGCCAGGTTGCTTTAGTTTTGAATTTTAGATATGCAATTCAGTGGCTTTTGCTGCATTTATTGGTCTCACCTGGTATCAGGAACCTAACACCAGTACTGCTGGTAGGCTGCAAACCCCTAGCTAAAGACATTCTTCCAGAAAAATGAATAAGTCATATTGCATTGGGTCTTTTTTCTTTCATGGCTGTCTGCAACACCGGGTGCTGAAAAACATGAGTTCAGTTTGGTCTTTAATGAAACAGTGTGAGTGACTGCCAGATGATGCCTAACAAGCTGCTGTCACATCTTAACCTTGGTCAGGGGCCTCAGTTGCCCCGCTAACCGTGGCTGCTTTGCCTCTGCCCTGCTGCAGGGGTCTGATGCCTGCCCTGCTGCCTCTTCAAAGCTGGCTTTTGACTAGTGAATATGGCAAGGGAACAAAGGCGGCATTATTGCTGGCTAAACGTGCTGTCCAGATGTTTGAGATTCTGCCAGCGCTGACCTCCCGACTGGGGGAGGCTGCTCCAGAATCTAATAGTTTAACATCAGCCAGACAGGCGGAGGGGGAGGCTTGCTCCAGGGGCCACTGGAGAGCTGACAGGAGCTGGGGGTGCTGCCTGTAGCGTGACTGGATATGGCGTTAATCCCATGTGCCTAGATCTTCAGATCTTAGGGGAAGCCTGAATTTTGGACAAGTGCTTGGCTGCCCCTGTGCAGTGCTGCATCGTGCTTATGTTTTGAGGGGGGACCTAGATATTTCAGGTGCCAAAGCTGACTATAGGAGGCTAGAGCAGAGTTTGTTTTCAAAATCTTCATGTGTGGAGAACTTGTTGTGAATTTCAAGGAAGCAAATTCAGTCTTTCGATATGCTCACAGATGTAACAGATGATGCGTACTGAGAGGTGCATCATATTTGCTTTCTGATAGCAGACTCTCCTGTTGAGCCGCTCACTGGACACAAGTATATCTCTGGGTTGCAGAAAAACAGCAACTTTAATTTGCCTTTCATTGCCAGTTATTTATATTGAAGGCAGCACATTGTTATTGTGTAGGTTGTCATTTGTGTGGAAGCTAATGCGATTGAGGTACTAATTACCGGAGAGTGAGGTAGCATTGTGGACGGCGTGGTGCTGCTAGAGATTTCAGAAAATGATTGATAGTCATCAGATAATTTGCGCCTTCTGTTTTTTGTTTTTAGTATTATCGTCCCTGCCTTGTTAAGGATTTAGGAAACACAAGTCTGCTGATATTGCTGATTTCAATCTCCATTTTCTTAATGGCATACTCTCTCCAGCTGCAGTCTGTTGAAGTGTCACTGAATAGCTGTTGTGGAGTTAGTAGTCCTTTTAGTAGTGAGTAGCGTGATAGATGTTCAGATCACAGGGTGAAAGGACTCATAGCTCCCTTATCTCCAAGCCATGGCCCATTGCATTCTCAGTGGCCAGGAATGCATTGACTGGATGTTATCAGTTTCCACACTGCAAGATCAAGGCCTGTTTCTGGCAATAGTCTTTGTCATGATCTGTAATGTTCACACTTGACAGGAGGCATTGCATACAGGCCAGGCTGGCATACTGGGGGTTTTATCTGGTTCCCACCACAAGCCCTTCCAATCTCAACCGCAGGGATCCTACATGCTATCAGTCTGGTCTGTTTTACATTATGGTATACTGCTGCTGCCCTGAGGCATCTGAGGCCCAGAGATTACCCTGTGCTTTTTGTGAGGGCACTTCATGGCAATGCAGAGGCATTGAAAAGGCAAAAAAAAGGTTTCTCTAGTTTGTTCCAGGAGAGTTACCACCAGCGCTACCACAATACACTAGCATCTGTCCTTGGCTGTGCACAGAGATCTGTTTCACAAGAGATCTGTTACCAATTACAGTGGAGTATAAATTGCTAGTAATTACATGTTGCTCGGCAGGAAGTGCAATTTGAATTAAAGTTTGGTTAGAAATAGACAAGGAGTTTTAAAGCATTATAACAGGACCCCTATCTTTCCACAGTCTGTAAAGAACCCCATTTTCTTAAGTTGAGAGTAGCATGAGATACTGAGCATGTGAGAAACTTCTCATAATGACCTATTTGTGTTATTTTTGTGGTTTGTTTTAGCTATGTGTGCCTCTGGACCCGCAGTGCCCAAGGCTCTTGTGTTTTGTGAAATAGCTGCATTGTTTTCCACCTTAGTGAACAATGGTCAGCAAGTTATTGGAGGAACCAGGGTGCAATAGCATCTATTCATGGAGGTAAAAGTTGCAGAACATTAGTGTTTTCCTGTGAGATCATTTTTCTCAGCTCAGTTCATTTGCTCCCCAAGGGGCTTTCTCCTGAGTCGTGCTCACTCTTAGTTTTGTTTTAATGTAATGAATGCCCATTTTGTTCTTTCCAAATACGCCTTGTTCAGAAAGCTGCATGCTACTCAGGCCAGTTCATGATGTAGAATCTCTTTATAAGCACTGAGGGATTTTGTTTGGTTGGATTTTTCAATACGCACTTAATCAACAAAAAATCAGTGCCACATTTTGTGCAGCATCGCACAATACTGCATGGTAGAGGTGTACAGGGGTGTGTTGTCTTTGTATGTGTAGGAACACCCAGAGCATATGGTACGTTGTTGACACCAGTGGCCAGGAGAAGCCTTTCCACTGCCAGCCCACCGAGCTCCTGTAGGCCTGGTCCCTTGGCTGAGGAAATGGGAGCCGTGTCATCAGCAGTCGGACAGACAGGCTGCTCAGTGCCGCTCACACACTTCATGGCTCCGGGGACACAGACCAGTAAATACTCCTCAGCTAATACCAGATTGAAACAAATACATCTGGGCTATTAAGTCCATCTGGGTTTGAGGTTTCTGCTGTGTTTGACTATCTCTCAACCGAGCTGCACATGAATTTCAGCCTCTTTCTGTCTCACAAATGCATCTCTGGCATATGAGAAGGTGCACAAGATCAGGGAATGGGCATCTACCCAGGCTGGCCATAACAGGGCAGATGACTGGAGCAGAGCTAGAGATGGCATTGTGCCCCCAAACCACTGTGCCTGTATCATCATTTCTGCACAAAATGGAGATGCTCTTGCTGGCGTTTTTGTTTGCTGGGTTAGTAGTAATAATAAATGCCTCACTCAGTCTTTGGTATCTTCAAGGTTGTATAAACAAATGGCTTTTAGTCATCTTTTTTTGTTTTGTCTTTACTGCACATGAAAATGCTCGGGTTTCTCTGTACAGTTGTTTCTTCCATCTGGCAACTCTCTTGACTTAATAGCTGAACCTCTTAAAGTGGTGTAGTAAGGAGTAATTTTGTAAGCCAATTCATCTTTCTCCCAGCGTATCCCAATCTTCCCTCTTACTCGTACACTATGCCTGCTTTGCATCAAGACCCATTCAGTCCCTGCTGTTTTTTTTGGAAAAAAGGGTTCAGCAACGTGGTGACAGTGTTTCGGGTCACTGCAGAAAAACCTCGATGTGTGACTAGTCCCTTTTTTCTTTCCATCCCTCAGTGCTTACTGCCATTTAAGGACAATCTGAATGAAGGACAAAAGCACTTACTGAGCTGTAAATACGCCAAGAACAGAGAGAGATCAACAGCCAGGCCGGAGACAAAGGCGCTACATACACACATAGACTGTTCCCAGGCACACAAAATTACATAAAGTCATAGTTCACTGTGAATAGTATGCACTTAAAGCTGACTTCCTAAATATCTGAAACAGAAAGGCTTTTCTCTGGAGTCCTTGGCTCTGTTTTGACTCTGTAGTGCTGTTTAATGTCTTCATCTGCCATATTTAGCAAAGCATCGACGAGAAAAGGACGGTCTCTGGCGGATGACATTGAGAATGAGGGTAAGGAGTACAAGGCATCGGGGGGGAGGTGTGAAGGGTGCAGGGTTAGTCGACATAAGGACCTCTTGCTACAGCAGTGCAGGTGCAGTGAAGGTTAGATCCAGCGGGTGTTACAGAGCTGGACAGATGCCATTCATAATCCCCCAGTAGACCGTCCTTGAAGAAAATTGTAATGAAGGAGGCCTTTTCCCTCCAGATGTCTATATCTAAAATGCGTTCCATATCTGTAATGTAATCTTGCACACATGCTCTGCTAATAATTATGTGAATAATCAATGAATAGCATGCCATTCAAGCATCGACATAAACGCTCTTGCTGTTAAGTTTGTGCCTCTGTAACCTTCAAACGTCTCCAAATCTTTCTCTAGCCAGCATCCTGAGAGTTAGTTTTGTTAGAGGATCATGAAGGTGCCCTGTTTCTAATATTATCCATTTTATTGTATTGGGAATTGGGAATAATGCAGTTTTCAAGCGCACATTTTGCCCATAAATATATCTGCCACAGAACAGGGGCAATAACTGAAGCAACCAAAGCAGGGCGTCGTGAGCTCCCTGTTGTTGTTGTTGTTGTAATCTCTTCCCATTCTGCCTTTTCCTGATTTCTCTGTTTCACTCGCTGTTTCTGTCCTCTTCTTCGGTGTTTCGCTTACTCTGTCTTCCTGCTCTCTCCTCACTGTCTCCACGTGATATCCCCCATACAAAAGCAGGAACCTGGCTTGGGAATTTCTGCTGGCAGGCTCATCCTACCCCCCCCAACAGACATGTACCTATTCATAGAGAAGGATAGAAAAACAGCATTATGGCCAGCTGGTCCTGGCAAGCGTGGCTGGACCAGTCCATTCCCAACTCAGCCACACTTTTTCCTCACCCAGCTGCTAAAAATAGCATGGCCATACCTGGTGATGAATTAACTTGTTTAGAATTAGTTGGCTGCTTGTGTTAACAAAACATTATCACAAGTGGAATGGTCTGCATCGTTGTGTTAGAAGTCATAATAAAACATAATACAGAGAGGCATCTTTTAAAAGTGTAAACCAATAGGGGAACACGGGGACAGAATGGCAGATTTATTTGATGGGAGGGGCCTTGTTGTTTGAAAATGTCATGATTTTATTAGTTGAAATTTTGTTCATGCCAACACGTTCAGCATGTATAAAATACCAAAGAGTGATTTTGTCGGCATTAGTCAGCAGCCTGGCATGGAAAATTAGCTAACAAATTAAAAAAAAAAAAAGTTTTTCATTTCATTGTAACTTTAACACACACCCCTGGCAACCACTTACCGTAACCCCTGGCCTTGAACACATATCCTTCCTGACTAACTGTTTCCTGTTTTTCCCCATGGTTTTCCTCTTCAGTGAAGAAACCAGAGGCGCTGTAGCTGCCCTGCACCTCCACAGCCTTCAGGAATGACGGGGCCAACACAACACATCTGGCCCTCTCGAACGTGACCCAACATGGAGCTCAAGGTCTGGGTGGACGGAGTCCAAAGAGTCGTCTGCGGGGTCACTGAGGCAACCACCTGCCAGGAAGTGGTCATCGCTCTGGCACAGGCTATAGGTAGATCACCATGCAAGGCACCATCTAAGTGCCCTGTCATCAGACATGTTAGGGTTTCGTGCTAGACTGTAATATTTCTGTCTCCCATGCAATCAGTGGGATGGACTGTAGACAGAGCTGTTTTTGTCCATCCATTTTTTTTTAAAAAAAGGGATATTTTAGACACCACTGGTCTGATTTTGATTCACTTTGGAAGGATAATGTATTTTTGCACTGTCCAAAGTTTTTTGAAAGTTTAAACTTCCAGAGTTTAAATTTACACCGATTGGCCTTATGCGGGTGTTATTAGTACAGGCTAAAATATGTAATTCAAATCTCAGACACAAGATAGATAGATAGATAGATAGATTTACTTTATTGATCCCAAACTGGGAAATTCTCATTCAACTGGTTCAATTTGAACAAAAATTGGATGGATGACATTTTATAGGCACCATGTTCTGTAATTTATGAACATTACATCATTGGCTCAATGTTCATTTGAGCAAATCATATACACCCAGCTGTCCTTACAGCTGGTACAGCACCACTTTCATTTTGATGAAACTTGGAAGGATGAAGTATTCTGTAAATCCATCATGGGGGACATTTTTTACTCCTTTCTGTTATATTCTCACAAGGTACAGGATGAAATGAATGGAATGATCAATCATTCAACAGTGATATTAATAATTAGACTAAATCATCTTTCTGTCAAAGATCTTGATGCTATGTGTTGCTTGCCAGCGTGCCAAAATGTGTGTGGGTGAACTGTGAGCTTACTGATAGAAACTGTCAGTTTCTGTAAAGCAACAAATGCTAGGAACATGCACCATCAAAAATCAAGCCTCTAGATACTTTCATTGGCTATTATGAGACTGATTAGATTGATTGATTGATTGAACAGATTTTATCAGATTGATTGATTTACTTTCACTTTTTCCAGAAAAATGTTAACCTTGTTAAATACTAGGTTCGCTTTAAGTTTTCACGCAACTAACATGCTACTTACGTCAAAAAAATTGTTAACTCTATTTTCATACCTTTTGCATATTTTCATACTTCATCTGACATATTGAAAAATTAATTGTTCTTCACATTGTATTTCTAACTCACAGCTAACATAGACCATTCAAAATGGACAATGATCAGTGCTGTTAATTCAATGCTGGCAATTTGAATTAACAGACAGATGGTCATGAAGACAGGATTTTAGTGCAGAAGTTATGAAATGCTTTGTAGTCAGTCGGCCCAGATGGCGTACATTTATTTTCAATATCTTCATTTTAAACCTCAAAATTCAAAAGAAAAAATGTTCAATATGGTAAGATAATAATTAATACATGAGTCTATGATAATACTTTTTTTTTATTCCACAAGACCACAGATAAAGTAGCATTTTACCAGGAGCCGGTAGCCTTTAGGTCCCATCAGTACACTGCATCAACAGATATGCATACACTCAATGTGTGAAACCTGCTCCCACCACAATGCCTGCTTAAGGTGTTGTTTTTCATCAAGCACATACACATTTTTCACACTGTTATAATTTGGTTATGAAAGCAGTCATCATTGGTGCTGGAAGCTCAAACTGTTCGGAATAGTAGGGAGGACGTGAAGTCTGTTAATCAAGCTTTTTATGGTTCATCAACCTACAATTAAAACTGGAGCTGGTGGTGAATAAGGCTCACCAATCTGCCACAGTGCTTGTTGTTGACTGAGGACAAGTCGTGATCAAGTAAACAAATATTTGAGTCCTCGAGCTACATGGAAAGCTCCTGCTGGGCTACAGTGGGTCACAGGCTGTTTTTAGTGCCTGTTGGAGATCTGAAGCCCCCCTCTTCCCCATATGGCTCCTTCAGGAAAGGGGGCAGTCAAGCAGGCTGTATTAACATCACTTCCCACAAAGCGTAGAGCAGTAGGAGGGAAAGTCTGACTCATCCCTCCTTCTCTCTCGCCAAGATAAGAGAGCATCACCACTGAGACCCCTCCTCGCTTGCTTTTCATTTTTCTGGAGAAAAAAAAATATGGACATTTTTTAATAATCAGCTGACAGTATCACCCGGTCACTGTGGCATTTTACAAGCACCGAAAATCGTTTCTGTTGACAAACTCCTACCAGGGTTGTGTTATGGCATTCCTGCAAGAAATGGCAAAATTCTTACAATAAGGCATAATCTAGCAGCACAATAATTTGATTCAATTTTCATTTATCTGAATATGTCAAATAATGTATAATGATAATAATACAAGATTGATGGTACAGTAATAAAATACAAGAACAAATGTATGTTCTCTTGTGTTTTTTCCAGGTCGCACTGGGAGATACACTCTGGTAGAGAAATGGCGGGACACGGAGCGCCACCTAGCCCCACATGAGAGCCCCGTGGCTTCTCTGAACACCTGGGGCCAGTATGCAGGTGACGTCCAGCTCATCCTGCATCGCACAGGCCCCTCCCTGACTGAACGCCCCCCCTCGGAAGGACCGTCTCTCAGGGGCCCTGAACGCGGCCTGCATCGGCAGAGCCTCCCACCTCTTGCAAAGCTCCGTCATCCCAACGACCGCTCCCTCCGCCGTCGTGAACCACGCCGCAAGTCTCTCACCTTCACTGGCGGTCCCCGGGGCCTTAGGGACATACTTAGCGGAGGGAGAATTGGGGAGGCAGAGGCCAAACGAAGATTTCTCCTGGGGAACAACGGGAATCATCATCATGCAGGGGCAGGCATCGGGACCGTGTCTCCTGGCCTGTGGGCCTGTCGCATGGAAGACCTGGTCAGACTGGTCAGTCTGCAGAGAGAGACTCTTAACGTGCTGGAGAAGAGGCTGGAGACTTATGAGGCCGAGCTGCAGGCCTGGGCTGAGGGCCGAGGGGGGCGCGGAGGAGGGTGCAGTGGTGACACAGGAGGAGGTGGAGGAGCAGGCCTGATGGAGGAGATCCTTAGGCTGGAGAGGCGTCTGAGGAAGAACGAGGTGGAGATGGAGGAGGAGGAGTTCTGGGCCAGCGAGCTGCAGATCGAGCTGGAGAGCGAGAGGCAGCTGGAGGAAAGGCTGCAGGAGCTGCATGGCCGTCTGCAGGGCTGTGAACTGGAGATTGAAGAGAAGATGGCACTGGTACAGGTGGGCTATTTTTGGAGCTGGAAGGCTCTGAAGGGTGTGGACTCAGGAGGTCAGACAGACCTCAGCAGCAGTATTTTAGTAGAATTTGTGGGAAAAGGAAAGCATGATCAGTGGAGAGACTTAAGTCATCAGCTGGTTCTCTGTAATACAACTAATAATTTAGTGTTCTTCTGTGCCAAGGACTTAAATGGTAATGCTAGTTTTACTACAGACAAATACATTCTGCGTGTACATACAGACATATACTCTATGCCACACTACTTATTTTTGATAGCACTGGCATTTCCAGCACATACACTCAATATAATATCGATATAAATCCTTTTTAGCAGCAGCCATTTTGACATGAAATAGTAAGTAAACAATGGTGTTAGTAATGCCATTCTTTTAGGTCCCATTCCATTGAAGTGAGTCTTTCCTGTGAGGCAGCATGAACAACACCATGATTCATTAATGTCATTAGTAACACCTGTGTCTGTCTGCTATTTCATGTCAAAATGGCTACTGCGAAAAGGGTCTATTGTGATATGAGATTAAATATTGTCTTGGATTTTAGCTATAGTAATATCAAATAATGTAAATGTTGCTTTACTTTGGTCTGAAAGGCTGTGGCACAGTAATGTGATACAACTTATTAGCCTGTCTTGGTTAACTAAAATGTCTTTATCTGCTCATCAAATCCACATTATTCACTAATTACAGATTATACATTTTTTTTTAAATAACTAATGTTCATTCCTAATTCTCTGAATTTTCTTCTATTTTCTTCTGTGTTATGAAATCATCAAACCTCTGTGTTTGGTGTCAAATATGGTGATATTTGATTTTGTCGGTATTGCCCAGCCATGTGTGTGTACATTATGCGGTTGTGGTTTCCACCTTTTCACCACAGCTGTCTGTGTGTGTATGTGTGCTGTCAGGGTGTGGAGGCTGGCCTTGAAGAGGAGAGGCTCCAGAGGGAGCGACAGGAGACCCAGTGGGTCAGCGAGGCAGAGGCTCGGGCCCAAGTCCTCAGGGCCAAAGCAGAGTTGAAATCCCAGGAGAGACAGGCTGTCCAGCTGGAGAGCAGCTGCAGAGCTGTGGACAGATCACTGGGACAAAACAGCAAGAGACTGCAGGTGAGATGCACGCACACACTGGGGAGTTTTTGTATCTAAAAACATTCAGAAGTACCTTATTTTGGTCAGCTGCAGTGTCCCTAGACAAGATACTCAGTCCTGTCATCCTGCTGTGTAGCTTTGACCTCCCTGTGAGGGGAGGGAGGGTGAAAAGATGAAATTCTCTCTCAGTGTACCAATGGAATCTCACAAAGAGATAATAAAAGTAAAACACTTACAGTTACACTTCACCTATGCTGATGAATTATAAATTTCAGTTTTTGACTCATTAAGGAAATCCAGTGGAAAACTAGTATATGTTACAGATATACTGATTTATCTAAATTACTTACATACCAAATGACTTGGAAAAATACAGAAATTTAAGGAGATCTTTGTTTAAAACACTGCTCGTGCAGTGTGTATTTTGAGTCTTATTGGACAGAAATGGATCCATAACAGGCTTTGCACTGACTTTTGAAGTTTGGTCTTACTTAGAACTTACAGGTGCACTGTTTGCTGAGGGTTGGTTTACATGAGGACCCTCAGACCCAGCTGACAAAAAACATGGAATAAGCATGTAATTCCTCAGTGAGTTGGAATGCTTATTCATTGTTTTTGCCTCTTGAGGCTAACATCCTCATTCATATCAACCCATTTACAGCGCACCTTTAAGGCTGTCAATCATTATTCCCTGTGTTTTATGCATATCATGTTCTAGGGTTTGTGAGCTTAGACACACACACTTTCTTGCCCCCCTTACATAATCTGCACCTGCGAGTCAATCAGTTTTGCGCTGTAATCGATCCTCCTCCACCTGAATAAGCCCTTGCTGTTGTTCCTGCTACTTCCATGAAGGACATGCAGCATGAGCTGGAGCAGCTGACCAAGGAGCTGAGGCAGGTTAACCTGCAGCAGTTCATCCAGCAGACTGGCACCAAGGTCACAGTGCTGCCTGCGGAACCCACTGAGGAAGAAAGCACCCACACCAGCCAAGGCATAGGTAATGCATTTTTAATGCAGTTTAAATTGATGGGTATTGCAAATTTATTCTCTTTTTCAGTAATTATCTATATTATATGACACAGCCTTTGCCACAGCACACTCTTGGCACAAATGACAAGTAGGGACCTTACCTTCCAGATATATAGTCTGCGACATATGGGTCAATTAAATCTAAGTGATGGAGTAAAAGCCTGAGCCCAGACAGGCATTACAACTTAATCACATTGAGTCGTGTATGTCAGCATGGAGGCTCTTTGAGGATAAATGTTACTCTTTGGCTGCCATTCACACAGGCGACGTATGACTTCCCTGATTTTTATTTAAGTGCAGTTTGTCTTCAAGTCCGCCTGTGCATTACCGGAGTCACTCTGTCCCACCAAGGCTTTTATTGTTATTTTCTACCTCATGTCTTGACAGCCTGCTGGAAGAAAATGACTCAGCTCAGTGTGCTCTTGTGTGTGTGTGTGTGTCTGTGTGTGTGTTTGTGTATGACAGAGATAGAGTGAGAATGTGGGCAAGGGTAGTAGAGAGAAAAGAAAGATAGGAAAGCAGAGTATAGTATCTGTTTCTCCCCCCTCCAGTGGCACTTATAGTCTCCATGCCAACGGCTGCATGGATACCAGCAGGCCCAGCGTCACTCATTCACCCTGCTCTCCATCTCTCTCTCTCTGTCCATCACTCTCTCCCTCCATCAGTCTGCCCCTCTATCACACGCTCAGCAGTTTCTGTGATGGGCCCAGCGGACCATAGCTCTGCCATCCTCGAGGAGACTGGCAGCGAGCTGACACACAACTAAGAGCACTAAATAATAAGAGAGTAGACAGATTGCCATAGAGACTGTCTAAATCCAGCTACTGTTCATCTACCAGCTGGATACTCAAAACTTTAGAACAGCAATTTCAGCCTACGCCAAGAAATATGCCTCATTTGTTGAAGGTTACAGTCTGCCAACAAGTTCAGTTACTGAAACTAGAACAGTACATGATGGTTTATATGCTTAAGTGATTTATTAATATCTGGTACACAGAGGTTTTCAGTCCTCAGTTAAATGAGGAATAATTGATTTCCATCATAAGTGAATTCACCTGGAAATTAAGATATTAAAATCCACGAGTGGTTATTTTAACATTGTTTTAATTTCACCACTTACGATGTTGTTCAGTGTCTAAGTTTGGCCTGTAAACAATGTAATACTTGATATGAACCAAAGCACTTTTTCATGTCAAGGTCCCTAAGTTAAAATAACTTAAAATGATGGTGTGCAGCTTCATGAAAGTGAACTTCAGGACATGAAGACATTTGAAAAGCCCTCCTCTAACACAGCAGTTTATGCAGCACCTCACATTTAAATCACACAACCCCACAGAGCTTTTCTAAATAATTTCCCACAAAATATTTCTCTGACCGTATGGCCATGTGCTCCAGCCCACCCTTGCATCAGTCGAAGTTCTGGATCTCATTATTAGACTTCACAGAAATGATTTTCCATTATGAAAAGAAATGGATTTAGTGTCCATGTCCTTCTAATAACTTACCAGAACATGTGTGTTGAATTAGAAGAAGCTTTTATTCTTGGACACAGAATGAGCTTCAGTGGTCTGCTCTTTGTGTAGCGCAATGCTGACTCCTGGTGGTTTGATGTTGTACAGCAGTCATCACATTCATCTATTCAAAAAATACAGTTCAAGTTGCATTTTCCTAATTTAACGCACAGCTGCAATAAAACTTTACGTGCTTTTATTTTTTATTCAAAGAAAATTGTAGGAACCAGTCATACTTTTGCAGAGATCAAGATTCAGAAAACATATAGAAACTCATTTTGTGCAAGATAGAACATAATTTTCACTGAAGTTTTTAGGATTTTCCTCTTTAATTTTGTTCAGGTCAGGTTGTGTAATACAACAATTTGCCCCTCTTTTTCACCAAATATATGTTTTCATAGCATTTTGTGTTGCATATCCTCTCTCATGTTTTTTCTTCGCTCAGATTTAGTTCCTCTCACCGGCTCCCTGAAGCGTCCCGTGTCCTCTCACACGATGTCTGGCCACCTTCGGGTTCTCCACAGCCCTCTGAGCTCCGGCCTAAACCCGGAGGGGATCTACGTCTGAGGCTCAGCGGCACAGTCCCGGTTTTAAGGGAACATCTCCAGTCTCCCTTACACCTCGGTCCTTTAATTCACCCCAGCACTCCCTTGTGTCTGGACTTCTCTGTACAGGATACCTCAGTAGCACTCCTATGCACTGTTTTCACACTCACACAGATCCGTCATGGAGTTTTTACCTATATTTAGTGGCAGCAGCCCACGTAAACCAGCCGTCCTGAGTGTGAAGGCTCAAACGATGAAGGAAACCGCTGAATGAGAATCGCGGAGCACTTGGTGGGGGTGACAGATGCTTAAAAGTGATGATGTGACCGAAAAACATCAGAGGCAGCAGCGTCATGCAACATAGCATAGGTGCTTGTCTGGAAAATGTTGCGTCTTGCTGAACATCACACACTTGTCAGCATCCCTTTTAAACATATCCACTTACTGTACTTTTATTCTCACTTCAGTACCTGCTGAATGATTAGTATTGTTTTATCACTAGCATCATGAATCAGACTTATACTGCTTTTTGAACAATATTCCTCTTGAGAATCTTGGTATGTGAATCCTTGAATTATAGCTCTAAAAACATAGGTATTTCTGTAGTAAATGCATTTTACCCAGTTTAATGGCTGGTTCATATATCAGTAATGAAGGATCCACTCATCTCTGTGACATGAATATCTCTAGAGTCTTATTGTTTTGCATATCAGAATCTATTCCTTTAGCTCTGACTTTATGTACATGTTAAAACTATGCACAATGGTTATGGTTAATAGTTTTGTTACTGAAGAATGTTGCTGTCTATATGTACCAAAATGGTGGCATACTGTAAATACGTTTTCTTACTCAGTTTTATTTAGTGAACTATATTTTATTACGAAGCAGTGTATTCGCAGTTCCAAGAATGCAGTGTCTTCTTTTCCCGCAGTATCACCTGCATAATGAAACAGTGTTATTTTTATCTTTTTATCTTTTTTTTTCTTTGTTTTGTGTTGTTTTTTTAGATGACTACAAAGTATATTTTTGCCAAATTTATTATGCTTGTTCATCTGTAAGGATCGGTGGCCAAAGATTATTGGGTCTTGTTGCATGTTTGTGTTGTTCATATAGCCATATCTGGATGTCCAGAGCACCTACAAGACAGTTAATTAGCCGAATGTTAAATCTAAAGGGGGTGGAGCATGTAATAATACCTTAGGTAGCCACAGATTGTGTGTGTATGTGTGTATGTGTGGGGGTCAATTTAGCTTTTGAGTCTGTAATCTATTACAAAAGGGAAAAGGGATGAATAAAACGCATGAGGCCCCTCTTTGGTAGTAGTTCAGCTGCTAATCACATCAACATAAGTGCCTTATATTCATTTTTGTGCATACAGCAGTTGATATATACAAATAATGTACAGTAAAGCTTTAGCAGAATCACCGAAAGCAATGATCGCACTCAGTTCAGAGTGTGAGTAAGATATCTGTAGATGTAATAGTGCCACTTCCCTGCACAGAGAGAAATGGCAATAGCATAGCAACAAAGAGGAACCTATTTATAATTATCTTTTTGAAAAATGATAGGGTTTTTGTAGAAATGTCAAGGGAGAGATCATTATTGATAGCGCTTCCCACTTTGTCACTGTGTTATTGTCGCTATAATATTATGTGCTGTAAATTTGTTGACATTTCTGCTGTCCTTTGTGTGTGTGTGTGTGTGTCTTGCAGCACATTAGATCACTTCTATTACCCAGGAAGAAACAGAGGGTTGTTTTACTGTTCAGAAACCACTTGTGTGAATTTTCCACCCTGGGATGAGAAGTAGCTGTGGTCTGTGTTTACAACTGTAAATGTTCTAGAGCTCTATAAGGTGTTGACTGTACATACCTGTTTTTTTGTTCTTGTTTATTTGTTTGTTTTTCCTTCTATTTTCTTTTTTTTCTTTTTCCCCCAGCCTTAATATACCGCAAAGTGTTGACAGATGTATGGCTGTAACTGGCTGCTGATACGACATGGATTGCATGATTCAATAAACGAATTGACAAAATTGGATGTTTTATGATCGTTACATGTGATATCAGTTGAAACCGCGCTGTGCATGTAATGAGAAGAATGTTTTATTGTATGTCCTCTAGCTTGCAGTCTAGATGTTTGTGTCAAGCATTTCACCAGAAGAGGGAGACCTTCGCCCAGTAATCAAAGTGTGCGAATGAGGGAAAAGGCAGTGGGTATATTTTCCACACATTGAGTGATGAGAATCATGCCAAGCTTTATGATGTGTGTTCTCAGGCACAGAAATAAACCTTGTTATGTGGCTCTGCCCTGTGGAAGATTTGCAGAGGGTTTGCATGTGTTGCGATATGAAGGCAAAAATGTGTTTACTCAAACTTTTATGATTTCCTTTTTACGTCGTGCTTTCCACTGGTGACTGAAGATATTAAAAGAGCTCTGTACTGTCAATTGCATTTGAGAAAGCAAAGGCTCTGGGCAAAGGGAACGCACCAGATCAGATTTTTTTCTGTCTGTAGGTGGAGATGTTGCTGTGGAGGGCTTTGATGTTGACCATGTTCCTCTATGCTGAGGATTTACTCAAAAGGGGGCTGCACCTCAAGGCAGCATATGTTCCTTCCTAACCTTGAAAGGCATGCGTTTGTACTAATTGGACCACTAAGTAGCTGTGATCACTAGCGAGGCTCAAATCAAACAGAGCTGCGTGGAGGCATCAAGGAGAGCTATCCAATTAATCATAAAGACTCAAATAACATTGCAAAAAGCCAGTAAATGGCAACAACAAAGACTGGGCTTGATCCCGCTTAAAACCTCTGACAAGTTGAAAGCAGGCCCCTTGTTTTGTATCAGCCAGTGCAGACTGAGGGTAATCTTACTTCATCATCCTTTTATCACATGACATTTGCTTAAAGCCTTGGCTTACTGTACATTCCACTGCTGTGACCTGTCAGATGATTAGAGCATTAGTAACAATACATTTCATCTGTGAGACTCTTGGTGTTGTTTATTCATGAAAGCTGTTAGATATTACTGTATGTACTCTGACCTTTTTACCATGTCTTGTGTACACAGGACTTGCACTCTCTCTTGCACCGTGTGTTCCCGCCAACCCATTTACATATGAGGGTAATTTGTTGGAAATGACACGCTGACAGACCTAACACATAGGGAACTTATTGTGCTGCGTGTTCGACCAAACACAAGTGTGAGCGATTGTGAACACATGCCCGGTTTGTGTTAAAAGAGAAGTGAACCTGCATATAGTTTGGTTTTGATATTTATTTTACAACTCATCAGCAATAATTTAGAACATCATGTGTAAAGCATTAACGAAATGTGCAACAGTTGCTCAGTTAAATCTTTTCTTTTTTTAAAAAATCCATAGACTTCTACAACATTGACATAGACATGTATATTTTATGGTAGTTTATATTCACAAAAACTATTTACAAACACACATGCCACTTTATATAACAGTTGAGAACATGGCAGATTTGAGGCAAAAACAGCTGAACAAAACTATAAAAGCGATGTCATATATGCAAAATAAAGTGAAAATCATCTGTCTATTCAGTCTCATGTGGGACTTAAACAACCAAACAACACCACATTTGCCGGAATTAATCTCTTAGAAAACAGGCCAAGATTTCTAAAGATCCTAACACAGCAATGGCCCCAACTGCTGGTCATGTGACCACAGTTTCCTTTCCACCTTTATCAAGTATTTGAAAAGCAAGGTTGTATATATATGATGATAGCATATAACACAGAGTTTCAGGGATACTGCGGCCATGTAATGGGATTCAGGGCTTCTCAAAACTGATTATGATTTGAATCATATACCCTGATTCATAAGAGCCAGAAATGAGCAGTGTTTTATTAAATCAGAGGAATTATTTAACAACTGCTTCAGTGCATCAAATCACCACAAAAGCATCTTGTATCTCTACTCTCTCTTTTGAAAGGATATTGTGTGTTTTTTTTTTCTTTCAAGATTACTCAACAACAATAAAAAGGTTAAAAGAGAACTACAGTGATTGACTTTCATGACTGTAAGGTGACTTTTTTGGGGGGCGTTGGGGTGGGGAGGGGGCTTCCAAAGGCAGAGAAAAGTGCACTTTACATCTCAAAGAGTAAAGATCGTCCTACATACAAACTTCATCAGCTGGGAAAATACAGGTACATTCAATATCAAAGATCTATAAGGTGCTATCCTACTTTAGTACAATGTTTATCGGAGGTACAGGTCACTGCATCTCTGTGCAGAATGCTTTATTTGAGGAACATACAATATGCTGGTCAAGCACTCGCCTTTGAATGAAGGGCTTTTGTTTGTCTTTTCCATTATGAAGCCTATCAACATAAAAACCTGTTCACTGGTGGTGGGAGTTTTGAGTTGCCATGAAGAGAGAGAGCAGAAAAAATATCACTCCCATAATTTCAACATGATCAATGTATGGTTGTTGTGGTGGTTATTGGGAAGGGGGGTGGGGGGTGTCCCCCTCATTTCATTTCAGAAGGGACAGTAATGAGCCTCCCAGTTATCCTGCCCAGAGGGAGGGTGGGGGATGAGGTACCATAGGCGTTATACTTCCTCGAGCACTTATTACATAGGCCCATTTAGTGCACATTTACATGTTAATGAATCAGACTATCTTCCAGGTAATTATATTTACAGTCAGAGTCAGCCAAGCTGTTATTAACCTTGGCAGAGGTCAGTTGCAACATAATACATCCAAAGAGACTCATTGATTGGGATAGGGATATTGCGCACTGATCTATTACCCAAAGTTTTGGCACCAATACTGCCATTTCAAAATATTTTATCAAAGTAGATAAAAAACTAACTCCAGCACAATATGCCCTTCAGTCAACACAGACGTGTATTAGTGTCAATCATCGTCGATAATCATTCAAATTGATTAATCTAGCATAAGTGCAAAAGGCACACGCCGTCACAACTGTCCCCTGTTTCGCCAAGATATTACATGAGAAATTTTTACTGTGAAACTTTGTCATAAAACTAGCCTAATAAAAAACGAGAGTACATAAACTCCTTAGCAGAATTCACGAAAAAGTAACACAGACAGATTAGCCCGTTTGACAAGCAGAAAAACTGATTATGTATTCTTGCTCTCCTGGGATGTATCGACTACGTCACCGTCACGTTCGTCACTCCCGGGACTCTCCTCTCTCTCCTCAGGTAAGCCGAGCTCTGCCTCATCTGACCCGTCATTATCTGGAGACTGGGAGTCCTTTGATTGAGAAGAGGCTCCAAAGTGTGCAGACAGCCCGGGGAAAGCTGCCGCTGCAGCGGCGGCCGCCGCTGCTGATGCGTGTGCAGGAATCCCAGGGTATAACCAGGGGAAAGGGGATGTGAGTGCGGCTGCCGCTGGGTACACATACTTTTCAAGGTTACTTTTATCGAAAAAAGGCATATACGACGCTGCGGCTGAGGGGTTAATGAAGTAAAAAGGCATGCAAATGGGTGTCTGCTGTCCCACACCAGTTATTCCCATCAGAGAATTCATAAACGCCAGATCTGGTCTGGTGGGGTCTGCGCCTGTTAAGCCATTTCCAGGCCAGTTCATCTTTGGTTTTTTGGCAGCGCGATCATCTCCAAACTCTTGCTTGATCTTTACTGCCTTGGGTCCCTGCGCTTTATTGCGCTCAAATTCTTTATCTTTGCCATCGTTCTTTTCGGCTTCACCGCCGTATCCACTGTCCGTGTCTGTGTCATTCTCGGTTAGCTCCCCCGCTTGGGTCCTCTGGATGACCGGGACACAGTTGGCTTGACTGTCACCTTTCTGTCCATCACGGTCCTGTGGCTCCCCAGCGGGTAGCTGGTGCTGGAACGGCGGCGCGCCAGACTGGAACTGCGCTAAGACCTTGTGTAGGTGGCTGATGAGCTGCGCGCACCTCTGCTCTCTTGTAGTCCAGTTCTCAAACTGGTTCAGGTACTGCAGGACCTCTTTGGCACAGGCCTGGAACCCGGAGTGGAACGCATCCAGATCGGCATGAATGGAAGATTTCATCGACCGGTCGCCTATAAAGATGTAAATTAAATACAAAACAAATAAATTAATTTAATAAATCAATTTAAATAAACAAATGAATAAATTCAGTTGATTACTGTAGTACACAATAAGCCTGCATGTCAAGGAAAGTCGTGCCATCTAGCAGGCTTTTTCTGACTCATGTCAACAGCACGTTTGCATGTCTGCATGCTGATAATGTGAACAGCTGACCGTGCACACCTGCACATCTCCAACCTGTGAGTCTGGCAACTGTCTTCATAAATGTTGTAGTATTCTCAATATGCGTTCTTTGTGTCTCAATACTGTGTGTTTGTTCTATCCTGCCTCCTGCTGCTGCAACGACAGTTTCCCATGCATGGTAATATTAAAGTTTCATGTAATCTATTTTAATATACTAATTCTAATCTAATCTGACTGATCTCGTTGCATAGCAAATTATCAAGAAGCGAAGTTTCTCGATTGTTACAAAACTTGGCTATGGCAAACTTCATGCATACACCTTACCATTCTGCAAAGCAATGATCTTCTGGTGCTGCTGCTCAGTGACAGCGGTCAGTGCGTTTAAATGTTTCAGTGTTAACTCCAGGACAACTGCTTTCTCCAAATGCCCGAGCGTCTGTGGGGGAAAAAAACAATACTTTCATTGGCTGTAAAACCACTGGCATACAAAACCAAATTCATTTGGCATTTCAAAACTTTGTAATGTTAGGCTCTAACCGTCAGCTTCAGATGTTCAGGTAATAAATCCTTCAGCTGGCCAATACATTCGTTGATTCTGTCTCTCCTCTTCTTCTCTATCAACCGGTGTGGTAACTTGTATGCGTCCTGCTGGCAGAGATAGGATCGTTCACAACACCGGAGACAAAGAGCTGTAAAACTTACACTACAAATGAGCCAGGGTAGGCATTTTAAGAAATGACAACGGTGGTGCAATCAAATTCATACTGTTTAAGTGTCAAATATTGACAAACCGTGCGCACCTTCCCACCATCCTCGCGTTTCATTCCTCTTTTAGATTTGCACATGTAGAGAGAGGGGTAATCCACCCTAAAGTAAATGATTAAAAAATGCAATCGATTAATCTCCTAAGTTTTTACAGCAGCTTAATAAGACATAGTTGGAAAGAGTTTGCCAAACGTGACACTCACCCCAGGAAATCGGTGTGCTCCATAAACTGCCTGTCCTGTAAATGCGGTATTCTTTCATCCATAATTTCTCTCGCTGGTTATCCTTACTGAGCTTCTTTGGGGAATGTTTGTTATTCCACAATCCACAAACAATGAGGCTGAGGGAGATGTTGCACAGTGCGTGTCCTCCAGTGGAGCTGCGCTTTAGACTGATGTCTATAGTTTCCTGAGCTGCCACTTTGCGAACCGTCGGTGCTGTGGTGAGAGCGCACGCGCGCCTCCGGTAGGGAACAGCTTCCGACTCACGTGTAACCTGCACCAGCACAAAGTCCGGTAATTAGACCTTCTCTGTGTTAGTTGCCATCCACTGTTCCCATAGCGATGCTACGTAGTCCTAACAATTTTGTCCATGGCGATACCCGATTCATGCGTAAAATGTAGGACAGGAAAAAGGGCACAGGCTTGGACAACGCTGGTCCAAACAGCGCAGCGGCGTCAATTCGCTGAACCCCGAGGTATGGCAAAGTCCCTGCATCTAATATCATCTGCCATCAAAACTTAGCAGCCCGCTAATATGCCCTAAATCTCTGGGGACAAGTGCAGCCATGACTAATCTGACAGGGCATGGGTCTCATGTGATAGCTTAAATTATTATTAGACATAATTCACCAAACTGTCTTGCGCACATGCACTATTTAGAGGGAACACAGGTCTCAGATGCTACCCCATTTTTAAGATATGGCTTCACCGTAAATTCATTACAATTCTTTGCTTCAGCATCTCTTTACAATCAAAAAAAATATACACAAATAAGAATCAAATTCGGACTTATTTAGACTAAGGTATGGCAGCTCATAATTCCCTATTGCCTGATGACATCCATGATAATTTGCTGATCATATCACTGATCATATGGAGGTAAATGTGAAAGAAAGTCAAGTGTGTGTGTGTGTGTGTGTGTGTGTCACTCTCTGTAGCTGTATGAGGCAGGGCAGGGTAACCTACTCATCCACTCCAGTCGCCCAAAGGTGCGTCGTCAGTAACCATGGAATTGACCCAGCAGTGTGCTCAGACACGTGCGCCGCGGTTTCATATTAATCTCAGACGCCTGAGTGTCTTTGTTCAATAATGTATATATATAAAAAAAGCTAATAACGTGACGATTTTTTTGCTGAAGTGTTCATAAAAGGTTTGAATGTGACTTTTAAATAAAAAAAAATGGCTTTTGAAACAAACATTTGTGCCACATAAAGCATCATTAAATGTGTTTCTGGGAGTGTACTCAGAAATTAATTAATGCTAATAATTAATTCTATTCATCATGTTTCTGCAGACAGACAAGAAAGCATAAAAGGTGTCATGTGACCTCAAAACAGAGGGATCCAAGACTGTCCATTACAATCTAATTTGTGTATGTAATCTATGCATTATCACAAATGTGGTACATCTGTGGCATGTTGCTGAACCTGAATGAGTTTGGACCTAATGTATTGATTATGATTTGTGATTTTATAGGTTTGCCTGCTCTGAGGAGTGACTGACATTACAGATGGTTTAACTGAGATAATTGTGCAGCTTGTAGTAACAGAATTTTCATTTTAACCGTGTGAAATTGGCATGAAGTTGTCTTAATTGCCTCTTACATTCCTTCCACCAAGGCCTTCACATTATTTCCACCAATTATTGCAAGTCTTCATCATTTTCATAGAGGATCAGAGCCACAGTAATGCCCTCACATGTCTTATGATCACATTACTTCTTCCTCTCAATCATGTGACTTTTTCTGCCCTGCAGCATATGGTCCTTTTGTGTAACAGTGTTGACAAAGAGTGATCCAGTCACTCCTGCTTTGGAAGAAAATATGACCTTTTTGGTGTCCGTTTTTATTTAACTCATACCTGCTGATTTGCCCTGACTTTCCCTTTCTTTCCTACAGTGTGACTACAAGTGGCTTCATTTTACAGTCAGCTTGTAGTCGTATGTTGGAGTCCCCCTTTGTGTCTGTCTTTCCCCCTTCCCTCCTCTTCCTTTCCTCCACAGTATGCTGCTGCTCTATATGTGGCACTGGAGCTGCTGAAGGAATCCAGTCCAAATGTTTTCCATATTAGTTCAGAGCCTTCTCTTATTCCAAGTAGCAGCCGAGCTGGGCTTATAGTGAGAGGAGGCCTCAGCAGGAAGGGGAAGGGAAGGGGGGGAGAGGCAGACTGTAGGGCAGCCTAGTCCACCCCAAACAGAACAACAGTAAAAGTCGCGAGGACAGAAAGGGAAACAAGGGAGTGAAAACAGCCATCTCGAGGGCTAAAGAAGGGCTTCTCTGAAGACAGGAAAGAGATGAGAAAGGGGGAAAAAGGTTTCTCGGGCCAGGAGAAGGAGAAGAAGGGTATGACGAGGAGTGATGAAGGGCCAGCGCCAGAGGACGCCCACAAGTGTTGTGGCTGTCACTTCCCTCTGCTCATCGCCCTGCTCCAGCTGCTGCTGGGGGTGGCCATCACAGCTGTGGCCTTCCTTATGCTGGCCATCAGCCCCTCGCTTCTAGCCAGGGAGACACCACACTGGGCCGGGATCATTGTAAGCTCTGTCCTTATGCTCTAGTATCACCCTCTATGCACCAGTCGTGCATTTGCATGGAACCTCAGTTGCTTTCATCCCATATCTGATTCTGCTGCATGACCCTTACCTATATCTTTTAATTTTTTTTATCATCCTCAGCTCACTGTATGTCAGCTTTGGCCCTTACCCCCCTAGCCGAGTCTGGAGTTACTGTAACTGAGGGCGTGGGAAATCACTTGGCATATTCTAACAATTCTCCAGCCGTTCACCTGACAGCAAATACAAATATAATCACCGCCTTAATCTCCCATCCATCTCTGTCTTACCATCTTGCTTGCACCCGCCCTCGTCTTTGTTATATATCCAGTGAATCGTGTCAATCTTGGCAGATGCGCCAAGCCAAGTACAGGTTAACTTCTACCTTCTCCCTCTTTTTGTCCCAGCATGCCTCAATTCAGCTCGGACCCTAGAAGCTTGAAACGCTTTTTTACTGCACTTGCAAATAGATACGCCTCCCTGTCATCCTTACCATCTGTCTCATCAACACACACACAGACACACAAACACAGACATGCAGACTCCACACAAATCATTTACAAAAAATTCAACTTTAATGCCAGATATTTAAATGGAAGTTCAAGGTAGTTATAGAAAAGAAAGCTTTCTTAGCCTATATGACTTAGAAATAAATAATTGGTCCAACTGATTACATGTATAATGTGTAATCATATATGTATCCATCTGCATATGTTGTGTGTACAAATATGTTGCACATGAAAGCCCATACACATGCACACACACATAGTTTGTGCGTATGCTTTGACAGGAACACACCAACAAGCATGGATATAGATGGTAGTGTGAGTATGTACATATTTTGTAGACACATGATTTTATTAGAGACTGCCATTCATAATTAATCCGTCAATGCTTCTTCAGGTAGAGAGTAAATTATAGGTTTTTATGTCGACTGAAGTTACTACAGTATTTGTTTACCCCTTCAGGACACAGAGCACATGAACCAAGTGACCTTACCCTTCTTGACATTTCTACTCTAAATAATTTACATGGGATCAAGTAAAGAATAATATGGGAGGGAGTGTCTCCGAGTTCGACCAGTTGTAAGCACTTTGTAACCAGATGATTTCTATTTATTTATTTATTTTGGTACTAAACAGATTCATTTGATTTGGTCTGATACAAAAAGCAGTTTATCATCGGCATAAAGCATTCTGGGCTGAAACGCACACTTTGACTCCAGGAAAGTTTGGATCTTTTCCGACAGCTTCTGCTGGCAGTTCAACAGTCCGCCAAAAAACACACGGTCTTAGTGGTGCCCCCTGGCAGGCGCCTGTCTCCAGCTTGAAACAGCTAGCAATAGCTCAATTTGTGTTTTTTGGGCTGTTGCGTCAAGCTGGTTGTACATAAACTGAACACATCTCATAGCGCTGTAACCAAAACCAAAAGCCTGTAAAGTCAGAAAGAAACAGTCACAGTCAGTGCAGTCAATGGCATTCTCCTTATCCAGTGAAATCATTGCTGCTGATGTTTTATCCTGGTGCTGACTGCTGATGAAATGTGTCTGATGCTGTCAGACACATTTCTGTTGCGAATACAACTAGCCTGGTCTGGATCAATGACCGCAGATATGTGATAAGCAAATATTTTTGATAAAATCTTTGCTCATTTGAGGAAATGAGATAGGCCTATAGCCTTTGCATGGCAAGGGGTCATTATCTCTCTTTAATATCAGTGATTATCAGGCAATTTACCCACATTATATCATTATATGAACATGGTCATCAGATGGGCACTTGTTTCATAGACCAAACATTAAAACAGTTCGGCCGGAAGATCATCAGGCCCTGTGGCCTTACTGGATAGCATTTATGTGTAATCCCTAAAATCTCCTACCTCCTCTATACTGCGAAGATCCAAAATTTGCTCAGATGGAGCAATTTGGAAGGTTCTGCCCGTTCAGAAAGGATAACATATATTTGGTTAGAAGTGAAACATATGAAGTTGAAAAAAGATCTTCATAAAGCTGCTTGAGCAAACCATTTATATCTCTGTCTTTAGTCACAAGAACCCTCATTTGATCATATAGCCAGTACAGATGAAAAAGCCTCTTGTGTCATATAGCCACTATAGATGAAGAAGCCTCTTGTGTTTAATGTACCGCGCAGCATGACATAATTTTAATTCTGCTCACAAATTTGTTTAAACATTATTGATTTAAAGTCCCTCATCTGGGGATACCTTTTTTTTTCAAATACTGTAATGTCTGCTAGCTATAGGACATCAAACAGCCAGGATCTGCTATGGACTTGGAGATGTTTGGGCTAAAGATTTAAGTTGAATTATTATGATTATTGTCCTTGTGCCAATTTGAACAAAACACAATAAATCTGTATGGTTTTTTTTTTACTTATCCTCAGAGTTCAGGATAAGTCATAAGGTCACATTTTGGTTCACAAAAAAAAAAAACATGGTTGTTTTTGCCTGGTCAGCTCACTGTCCTAACCCATTACAGATGCTATGTGCAATCAAAAACATCCCCGGACACTTGAACATCCCGAGTTAGATCCTCACGAGATTCAGCCAAGTGAAAAACACTGATGTCATCACGAACTTTCCAGAGAATCCCGACTGCTTAAGAACCTGGGAAAAACATTTAAATAAGATGCTGCACGTTAGTCACAAGACTCCAATTGCACCGAAGAGATAGAGTGTGAGTGTGTGTGTGTGCATGTGAGAGAGACACAGAGGTGGGGGGGTGAGGGGGTGTGTGGTAGAATTATCCCAAAGAAGAGGAAAATCATCTAATTTACCATAGCTGTGATAATGTAATCAGATGACAACTTACTGTTGAATAGTGTAATATTAATAGAAACTCATGAAAGCCTGCACACAAAAGCTCTCTAGAAACAACACTCCATACATGTATGCAATGCCAACATATGTTACATCATGGCGACATGGGTACATCAAGTTTAGTTGCCATTGTTCTGATAATGGAAGGCCGCAAAATTTGAGATTTCCAAAGTACTGATATCAGTGAGTCTAACCAAACTATGCCAAACCTTTTTCTTTTCTGTTGTTACAGCTGTGTTTGGTTGCCATCCTGGGCCTCATCCTGTACTTTATTACCTATCTCCCTGATGAGAGGACTTCTATGCAATTCATCGCCAAGGTGGGTCTAAAGGCATCCTGACACATTTTATATGAAAGTGAAATTAAATAAATCTGTCTCTTTTGATTTTCAAATCAGTTTTAGAGTCTTAGCTGTGGTAAAATGTAAATGGTCAAAAGCGCCAGTGTATTTTACAGCCCAGGGCTTTGCAGAGAACAGCGATTTACTCATTAAGGTTTGGTAAAGCTGGCACTACATGGTGCTGTGGCTGAGCTCAGGGTGGGAACCTGAAACTGTTGTGAATGGTATAGAGAGAAAGACATCAAACTGCATTCCTGTTTGCAAGAGCTCTGCAGGATGCCTATGAGTGGATAAGTATGTTCATTAGATGCGACTTGTTCATGTAGCTTAATTGGCCATACAATGTATGCAGTTGGAATTTCCAGGCAATTAAAATCAGCCCAACATTGCTTGCCACTGAGAAGAAAGTCACTAGAAGCACCATGCCGTTATTTTCTGTTAGCATCATCTGAAACACCAGACTCAAACGAGTACATACGCTGTTGGAAGACAGTGGTTCAAAACGCTGCTTTAATTGTGTTTTGCAATAAGTAGAAGTGCGGCTAATCTGCAAACCATGTTTGTGGGAAGGTATGAAGATAAAAGTCTGCTCATAATCTAAATGTTATTTTTTAAATGCCATCTGACACTCTGAGACACCAAAGGAGCAAGTTATTTTGATTTGCATCTTCATTTACAAAGCAAAGAGTTCAACAAACCCATTCAAGTATTTTGCAGGTTACAAACAACAGCAAAAGCTAAAACCAGGTTTGCTTACATATTTATCATGTTTTATATTTTCGCATATATTTCCTTCATTTGGAAGTATGGCAGTGCCTTCACAGCAAAATAAATTGGGATTTGTCTAGAAAAGACACGATCAGGTGGTGCAGTGAGTCCATGAACACAGTCACATCTGTCATGGCTTCAGACTTTGTGGGTTTGTATTTGGCCCATTCTTTAGTATTATATCAATGTCTATGGCCTTTTTTTCTGTACTGTCTCATCAGTGTATACCATTGTGTCACAAATTACAATTCTCCACGAAAAATGCCTAATAATTTGCATGTCAAAATAGTCGCAATTAGTGCCCTGTGTCTCTTTGAGTGCCCCTTATCACTTTTGTGCTTTTATTAATTGATGTCAAACATTCAACGAGCTTGGATGTTTGGGGCTCTGCAGTATTCACGCGTATGTTTAGTGTCTATGGGTTTAATCCCCAGGCGCCTCATTTACTCGATTGAATCGCCCTTGGGGTAAGGCTTTTAAGAGACACGTAAGCAGTCTGATGGGTATAAATTTACTTTGACTGGAGACATTTTTGAAGAAAATTGTTACAAATTGTTCAGATGGGGGGGCTTGGATGTCTGATATCGCTTTCAGATCTTAATTTGGTGTTTCAAGGCACTTGGGTTATCAAACATTTTTTTTTCAAGTCACAATTTTTTTGCAGTGTTCATGCCTTTATGTGCTTCAAAGCACTTAGTGAAACGCATTTCAGGTGCAAACAGCAATAATATGAGTGCTGGCTGCTTTCATTTTATACTGGTTTTTGGGTTTCTGATGCTTCATGGGGTTTCTGTATGCTTGAACAAGGCTCAAAAGGTACTTGTTGATGCATTTGTTATACATATATCTTCTGGTAGCCACCCATATTCCAAATTTCACAGCTGTTCCAAAATTAACATAAATGTCATTTCAAATCAAGCAACGCTCATCGCTTGCATAATTCCATAAGCAGCGTGTAACTGAGAGCAAATACACCAGTGAATGAGGGCTCCTGTTATATAAGGGATGGATTAAGATGAGGGGTTAGAGTTATTGAGATTGTGTAATTGCATAAACTGCACAAAGCCTCTGTCACATATTACCAGCCATATTTTTAGACACACTCTGTCATTCAACATAATGTGTACTCACACAAGATGTGGACAAAGGTGGGAAGCTGCTGTAGCTGCAGGGGAATCTCACAAGTGCAGTGTCTGTTCTGTGCTGAGAGCGTGGCTTCTAGTCTCAGGGTAAGATGCTGCCCTGTAGTATTGTGGGTAATTGAACATGCCAAGGGCACTGAGACAGAATTCACTTGCAAGCATACACTTTGATTTAATCGTAACACAGGAGACTAAAGCGGCAGCACATTCCCCTATGTAAAGAGTGCACTGTTTGTAAAAGACAACTCCTTCACACTTCATCCTGGGATCTTTTCCCCTCTGTCCTCTCTCTCTGCCGTCTGCAGCTCCTGTACTTTGTCCTGTGTACGATTGGCCTGGTCATCTCTGTGCTGGTCATGGCTTTTGCCGGACACCACTACTCGCAGGCCAGTAACTTCAACTGTGAGCTGGAGGGAGAAAACTGCGTGTGCAAACTGGACCCAGATGACCCCATCGCTCGCACCTTCACCTATGAAGCGGTCGACGACTGTGAGGTGATCACCGGGACTCTCACGCTGTACTTCCTGCTCCAGATCGTGCTGAACCTGGCCCAAACCATTGTCTGCGCCGTCGGTGCCTTTATCATGTGGAAGCACCGCTACCAGGTCTTCTTCGTCGGTTTGCAGATTGGCTCTCCCTCCGCCCAGCAGTGGCAGAAGGTCTGAAGTGATGAAAAGCTGATGGGCTGATCAGTGAATCAGGATGGAGGGTAGAATAATGCCGCCTGCCGTGATTACACTTTTATGGACAGGCCCTGGAACGCTTACCATTTTGGTGTGTGCATAAATGTGTTCTCTTTTATCTCAAGTTATATATTTTTTGGGGTGGTTGTGTTTTACTATACTGGCTTTTTGCACAAATTTTGTATACCACTCTTATACCTTTGTACTTACAGTTGCCAGTGTTACGAGGATAACTTCAATAATTTAAAGAGAAAAAACAACAACAGATGGTCTATTTTTGGAAAACAGCGCCAGTCTTTTGTGTTTAAGATCTTGGAATTTTTATAATCTTTCCAAAAGTCCTGATGATTGCAAAGCTGACGGTTTTTCCTGTCGATACTGACATGTAGCCATTATACATATGCTACATTTGATTAATTCCTACGTTAATGAAGTACAGTACTAAACCACTTAAAGGGGCACTTTTCTGAAAAACTTCACATATCCTAAAAATCTACATAGTCTCGAAATTTTTACTTTGGTTTAAGATTCATTGCGATTATGTCCTCCAGTGATACCTGAGGTGGCAAACTTAATCAGTGTGTTGTGGAATTAAGTGAATGATAACATCATGTTTGGAAAGTGGTTTTCTCACATTGAAAAGCAAAAGTAATTATTTAATAACTACATGCAGTATCAACAATCTTTCTCCGGGGCTCAACATTTTTTAGTTTAAGTCCTCAGTCTGAAAACTATGGCAGTCAGGCATAATGTAAGCGAAAGATCCCTTTATGTGATATTGCACAATCAAAACAAAAAGATCTTGAGCTTTTCATTGCCGTAATAATGTTTACAGCTGTGTTAGACTGGCTACTGTTATTCATTTTTACATTGGTGGAAAAGTACTAAAAAAAAAAAAATTAAAGTTTCTATGATCAGCTTCTGTTTTGTTACATTTGACATAACATTTTTTGTCATACAGTTTGTGAATATCCCCCAAAATCTTCTGGATAAATTCCTTGATGAAAAATGACAAGAAAGCATATGTTTTATAGGTGAAGCAAAGCAGTCCAGTGTCATATATGTGTACGATTAGAGGCGAAAACGCTGCCTGAACCTGACAGCAGCACCATATCCTGTGGGCTACACTTTATGAGCACTAACACTGGATCCAGGCTGGGGCTCAGAGCTGGGCTGTGGCATGCGAAGGTGGATGCCAGGCCACTAGCCAGCAGTAAGCCATGACTCAAACAGCCCGTAGGAGTCAAACTACTGCAGCCACAAAAGGAGGGGGAACGGGTTAGGGTGAAAAAGGGGGATTCAGACAGGCAGCTGGACTGTTCTATCCAAATCATCGCACTGTGTTTACGGGTTCCATTTGTTTTCATTTACGCAGGAGCAGCGAAAAGGCGGAAAATGCCACAAAATTTTGAATCTCTGTTTTTGAAAAATGGGCTTTAAAAGCGCTCTGCCTTGTCTAGAGGGCCAGCTCTGGTTGGTTTTAGTTTTTGCTCTCATCTTAGGCGGCAATAGTATTCACCTGAGATGCATGCAGAGCAGAATGGGAATGACAGACACGAGGCAGTTTCTATTGCAAATTAGATTGAACATGTGGCCTGTGGGAATGTGTAATTAGTGTGCAATATTATATTCTATCTGTCAATAATGGAATGAAGTGCTTGACTGAAGATGGTAAACAGTAATATTAATTCTAAAACAGAGGCCTTAAATCTGGTGCTTTAGAGAGCAGCTTCTCTAACTGTTTTAAAAGACACCGGTATGTACAATTTCTCTTTCAAAATTGTCATATTGCTTGTGGTTAAAAATATAATTCTTTACACCAGAGACAAATGTAATCTCCTTCTCCTGTTTTCTTTATATAGAAACCATCTTTCTCCATGAACACAACCATATCACCACTCATTCTGGGCTTCTCAAAAAGCCATATAAATACCAGGGCACATATTTTCAAGGCTGATGGGGACACACACAGTAAGGCATAATTTGGATTTGCAGTCCATATGAACAACGCTCTCTCAAAGAAAAGCTGATGGCCAAGGAGCTTTGACTCTAATCTGCAACATCCCTCAGAGACAGTTTGTGGACCTGCTCAAATTGAAGGCTGATTTTGTAAATTCTTTGAAATCAAGTTCCTCCTTGTTTGAGCCTGATAATGTGAACGGCCACCTCATCCCTCTCATTTTCAAAACGAATATCACGTTCCAATTAAACATCTGGAGCCTCATTTCCAGATGACTTTTTCCAGGATTAGTGGTGCACTCCTTAATGGAAACAGCATTAATAGTGTCGAGTTCGGCCACAAGTGTCAAACATACAGCAGAAATGCCCACATCTTACAGTACAGCGCTGTTTCCTGTATTATTTAATTAGCTGTCAGTTTCTAACAGATCTGCCCATATACCTGGAAAATCACCCACACTATTAAAAGAGAGTTCATAAACCATGACTGAAGTGTCTCATATAGTGGGAATAATTTATGAATTCTGTTTTGTGGTGCATTTTGCATTTAAATCCTCACTGTGTGTGATGGTAGGCGGGGACGTTTGTGGTGTTTTCTGTGTGCTTGTGGGGTGTTGTGATGCTGACGCATCATGTGACCACAAAGGCTCAATCTCACAGCCAGACACAGGAAGTCACATGCCAGTCATCACGAGGACATGTTTATTTATATAAATCACTGTAAAAACAGACCCTGAACCCTCCCCTTCTCTCAGGAGCAACATTTTGTGTGGTTGATTGATCACCCAAGGCAAAAAAAACCCAAAAATCCTCAATAATATCTGAACAACACAGAGAAGATCAACAACATGTAAACAATAGGAGTCGTTGTGTGGCTATGAATTCAGATCCACTATCGTGTTTATCATATCAATAATATTGTGAGGTCATATCGGTGTTTGGTCAGAAAATTCAACCTCTACCTGGCTCAAAAGCACATTGGATAAAGCACCGCTTGCAAACGGCCGAGCTACAGGGGTGTTTTGGGGCATCGCCTTGCAGTCACTGTCGTGCCTCTGGGTGCGTTCACACTGTCACTGCTGAATACACACAGGCTGACCGTGTGACTTTTAGCTGTGGCTCGCAATGAGATTGAAAAATGGCCCAGAACTAATTTGGTCTTGGGCTGTGTTCATAAATAAAACACCGCTCACGTGCGCTGAACAGGTTCACTGTGCACTGGAGTGGTCTAACATGTCTATCTTAGTTTCCCCAAAATATTTTCCTGACATCATACAAAGCGTAAAAGTGACTTGAAGAGGATATCAAGGCTGGCCTTCTTCTCACTACATTGCAAACGTTCAGCAGATCAAAAGGCCTGACTAAGAGACACAGACCAGCGAGCGGGTGTTTATTGTTAGAGCACTATGGTTATGAGACTTTGGCTGACAGGAACCAGCATTATCGTCTGTCTTTCCTTCCCTCTCTGAGTCTGATACATTCCAGTAATGCTGGACTTTCCCCCTCTTGTCTATGCAGTGACAGCTGCTCACTATTATGGCACTGCGTGGAGCTAATTTTAATGGCTGTCACAGGCGGCAGGAGCAAACGTAGCCCTGCCAGCGTAAACAGCTAACTGAAGCCAAAAGGGATGGGCCTCTCTACAGAGGGTAAATGACAGGGCTGGATTATAAAAGGCTAGTTCAGGTCCCTCACTGATTCATTTATCATCTCACAAGTGCAAATCTATATACAACCAACAAGTTACAGCGTGGAATTCATTAAATGTAAGGTTAGAATACTAAATGAACAAATGCGGCTGAATGTGTGCATGGCAGGTAAAATAGTTAAACAATTAAACTCACACTTACTCATAATAGGAATAAATACTTTAAAAAATACCCGTCAAAGAAAAGCACAGCCTTCTGAGCGCACGTGATGAAACAAACAAACTTGATTTAATAAGTCTACACAAGGAGACTAACTTGAGTTGTACTTATTTTCCTCATCTGCTAGAAAATACACCCAACCCCTTATTTTAATACTTAAATTCCAGGGAAAATCAATGAAATTGGACAGAATTGAATCTCATGAAGTGGTGCGATATGAAAATGAAGGAAATCCTGAGTCTAATGACCATGCAGCTTGGTGCATTGTTAATGAGCTATTAATAAAATGGAAAAAGTCAAGTTGAGGTAAACAGAGCAGCTGTGTGGTGCTAACCCAAATACACAGTGTGTTTGTGAACTTTTCTTTTTATATTGGAGGGCATGCCATGAGCTGAAATGTGATCCCGCCTGACAAATGGAGGGGCATGTTTGGTCCCAGAGTCATGCTCTCTATGTGGGGGGTCGCTGATTAAATGATGTGTGTGTGTGTGTGGGGTGGAAAGATGGGTGCAGTGGAGTGAGGGTTACTCTGGGGTGGGGCGTTCATTCAACGCTAACAATGATGCTCGAGGCAGAAAACTTGGGACTGAAAGAATGACAGCAAATCTTAGCTTGTTGTGAATTTATTACAATGCAACATCCGAAACGATAAAATACACTATCTACACAGGTTTTATACTTTTTTTCCCCTTTTTAATACTGTTTATGTAGAAAGCGTCAAGGACGATTCCCGTCATATGCACACACTCATAATCTGAAATTTGGCTGTGCAAGTTTAAAACCCCTCTTTCACACTAAGAATCCAGATGGGTGAGAAGAATTTACACAGTGAGTAAAAAAAAACAAACAAAACAATAACATCAAAGTCAAACAAACAGTAGATGACGGAAGATGATCTAAGACGACACAGTAAATATTACAGTAGCCTATTAGCTGATATCTCTATCAACATGGAGATCTTAACATTGTAACAAAGAACTGCAAAAGTAATCATATCATCTTCATTCAGCACTACATTCTGTACCAGTTTAAGATTTAGACATAAAACGCCTTTCAAGTAAATTCCACACAGGTAATCAGATTATTTCACTTCACATTGCTGTTATTTATACGCTTTGTACAGTTCTGTAAAAAGGCAGATGAAACGGTGCAGTGAGGGCATTTTCAAACAGAAGTCAGAGCATGTAAGAAGAATAATGCTCCAAACCGATCACGGTTTCCGGTTTTGATCTTACCTTTTTACCCACCCCCCATCCCTTTTATTTTTTTTAAAGTGCACTGTATGTAAAAGTTAATGAGTGAGGCAGCAAGACAAAGAAAAAAAACCTCATTTTCCATGATGCAAAAATAATACTCCAGTTATAATATCCACACTGCACATAAATACCAATAAAAATCTAAAAGGTCAAGGGGAGAATGAATATTTGATGTTACTGTAGACTCACTCTTCCCTTGCGGGGCTGATCATTAATGAAAGTCTCTCATACACGGTGGCCCCAGACACAGACAAGGCAAGCAGAGGGTTAACACATGGCTATCCGAAGACTGACATCGCTTAACCATTAACCTTAACTTAACCTTTCCCTCAAACCTCTTTCTGGCACACTAATTCTACGCTGGCAAATGTGTGCCAAGGCTGGCAAATCATTCACAGGGTCTCTGAGTAGCTAAGTGTATGAGAAGGCATAAGGGAATGTGTGCAGACGAGTGGCTTCAATGCCTCGGTAAGGACTGCTGCACACGAGGCACAGTTCATCTCAAATAAGGCACTGTTTGTGTTGCAGAAAAGGCACTGTTTCAAAATGTACGGGCATCAATACTTTCTAGCCCTTTGCAGTTTAACACTAGTGATTGTGGTTTTATATGTCGCTACAGGTATTGCGCCTGAGGTTGGACACTGAGTGTGTGTTTGCGTATGTTTCTCCTGTGAGCTTGTGAGTAGGGGTCCACTGCTGCGCCCTGTCAGTGGGCTGGGATGTGATGGTTGGCCTGAGGAGGACCCAGGAACCCAAGCCTTTGCTTATTCTTCCTCTGCTCTGTCATCTGTGAAGGAAGCAGAGGGGGGAAAAAAATCAACCTGGGCCTCTCAATGTCATGAAGTATAATATGCAAATCTGCATTGCTATGTTAATATTATCTTTACTTTGTCTTGTGCTATTTCTGTTCTTGCTGAGCAGGTTATTATGCAGGACCAAGTGTTCCCACTATGTTCATACATAATTATTACTTTTCCAACAGAAAAGTATTTATTGATTTGAACTTGGGGTAAGGGTAAAATGAAATTATAAAACTCTACCCACAGAGTAAGTAAGCTCAGTTAGAGGAAATGAAATGGAGCAGCCCAGTAGTTCATCAGTTTAAGAAACAAATCTGTTAAGTGCTGCCCATCATAAAAACAGACTGACAAACCCTCTCGCATTAGTCATCTCATCTTTAGCCTCTTTGACAGCTGAGCATTTGTTCTCAATCTCCTTCACAAAATTTACAGTTGATCATGCTATAAAACACTTTCCTGACAACATGAAGTAGAAGATAAGCACTACACAAAATATGGAGATAATTCTTCTCCACACAAATTGCCTCGTTCAGCTCCACTGATGTGAGTGGAAGCCAATGTGACCCTTGGAAACTTCATTAGAGGGCACTGTCAATTGTGGGCATGTTACTGCTCAAAACGGTGACCTGTGCTCTTGTCTCTCGGTGGGGAAGTTTCATGAATCAGACAAGTTTCAGTAGTGGTTTGAGTTGACGTAACAAATGGACACTGGCTCTGTGAACAATGACCTCTGCGAGCAGTTCAGGGAAATCCCATATCCTGAGCACAAACCTCAAACCCAACGCTTATTTCCCCAAAACCCAAATGCACACACAAACTCAAATATATGTCCATACTGTATCACATGTCAGCTATAAGGTGCTGAGGTCAGCGGAGGTTGTAAGAGCAGAGGAGCTGCTGCAGTACTTCCCTTCCAGTCAGAAGCACTTTGGGCTCATCAGTAGTGTGAGACATGCAGGGTGACGGTCTCCCCTCATGACTGCACAGCCACTGATGGGCTCCACCTTGTACTGCATGAACGCACTCAGTTCTAGTTGCATAAGCGATAATTTCTGTCTCGCAACAACAAGCTGAGTTATCATCGCTAACCCCGCTCCTCCAGATCAGCCTGCATAAACACAAGCAAGGCAGAAGCTACTGCGGCCCGGAGTTAACACAAAACAGATAGCAGTTCAGCAAGACATTTTGCACTAATAACAAGAGCTACTTATATTGAGTGAGCAGGTAGGGTTTCAACTTCTTGCTCAAGGACACTTCAGTAGTACACATGGCTCTTAATGGACACAACATAGGCTATTACAGGGAACATTCCAGTTCCAGAACAGCCTCTCGAACCATTAGGCCAGCACACAAAGCCAACTATCAGGGTGATTTTATCGAATTTTCTCCACACAAAGGTCACTAGAGGTTGTTGTTGTTTTTTTTTTTTTCTAATGGAAGTGTGATCCTCCCTTAGTGGGAGCTGTTTTCACACATCTGGCAGAAGAGGAACAAGGATAGGCCTGTGACTGGGATCACATGCAGGGGAGGCAGGTGATAAGACTGATCAGTCACACTGCTGCACAAGAATTAGTCATCCAAACAGCCAAGGGCCCGTTGGCAGCTTGCGGTCATGTTTATCGCCCGGCGTGATAGTCGCCTGTCATGTTCTGTACAGGAACATCAGAGGCCCGATACTGTCCTCAGTGCACTGGGGTCATTAATCTCGGTGGACTTGTGAACTGACATCACTGAATCTGAATACTGATGCGTGCAGTTTAACAAGTTAAGCCAGTGGTTCAAGTGAAACAGAACTTTCCTACAGACGAGTTTGTTTATTAGGCTTGGGGTTCAGATTAATACACAGCCTTTTGTGCTGCCGTATGAAACACAGTGTGAAGTGTCAATTCACCTGTTCCTTCAGCTCAGCTAGCTGGCCCGAGAGCTGAGCCACCAGAGTGACGGTACTGTCCAGTTTCTCCTGCAGAGAGCGCATCTCGTTCTGCTCGCCATCGCCCTCGCTGCTCACCAAAGACATGGCTCTCATGCGGGGGAACCAGTCCAAGTTCTTCTCCTGGAGGGAGTGAAGGAGAGATGGGATGAGACAGAGGCGCTGAGAGATAAGGCCGCGATTAAGATGAATCAGTAGGTCACCGAGATGGTGGCGGCAGTATGCTAGCACAGGAAATGACAAGGAGGATTCACATAGAAATGCACAGTGCTGCAGCACAAGAGTCACAGTGGAGGAGGAGACTAAACAGACAGATACTGGTAATTGGAGACAGGCATGAAGGTTAAATATTAATCATTCTGTCAGTAGAAACTGGTCTAAGTTCTGCTCTTAACATTGTGTACATTTTTTTAACCATGGCTGCTGTCTCCTGGATACTGTGGATAGCAATTATACACTAATATGAACAGCAACAGGCATTTCAATTCTCACCCACTCCATAAACACATTGCTGATGTAGGGATGAGTCACAGTCGTCTATCAACAACACAATTGAGAGAGTGGTGTTTGTGTGTGTGCTCGGATGCAAAACTAACACATTTTGTTTATTATGATTTTCTCACAGTATTAACACCGCAGTGGAGAAGCAAGCCATCTGAAGTAATCCCATGATAAAAACACAGACAGCACGCAACATGAACCTACAGCATTATGTAATGGGCTTAACTGTGTCTATGTGTCTATGTTTGCATATGTGTGGGTGTGTGTAATATGGGTGTGCATCTGTGCGGACATGTGTGCAGTAAAATTCAAGCGTGAGCGTGATCGTGCGTGCGTGCGCGTGTGTGTGTGTGTTTCTGCAAACGCGCTCTTGTGAGGTCTCTGAAACTGAGACAGATCGCCATCAGCTGATCTTATGTAATATTCCTTTGCCAGTTCTGCTGATAAAAATTACTTTAAAGGTGCTGAGAGTGGGATATGACTGGCACCACACTAGGTCCAGTAGGAGGACTGAGGTATTCTCCCACCTCCTCTTATATAAGAATAGACTAGAGGGACGGGGAAATTGAGTAGGGAGTGAGACACAGAGGACAGAGAGGAGCGATGGAAACCTGGAGAGCAAGGTGTGAGGGTGGAGGGGGCTATGAAGTACGGAGGAGAGCTGCTAATGTGTTTTTGTTTCTTTAATTATACCTAATGAGTTTATCACACTTGTGCTGAGTGGAGACTTTCACAGCCATGACATATCATGGGATTCCCACTCCAACTCCAACTTCGCTCCTTCTGTGAAGTTCCCGCAAAAAGCCTGAGCAACTAATCTTCAAAAGTCATCTGTTCTGACAGCTATGACAAACTCATCGCTTTAAAGTCGCCATGAAATCACCTCACATGACTTCTTCAAATCTTTAAAACATTCTCTCTCATCCATTTATCCCTTCAAAAAAAATTGATATCCTTTTGTGTTAAGGTCAGGGTTTAGTCTGTCCTGTTGGTTTACACTTGTGATCTGATCCATCCATCTCTTCTGATCCATTCTGATCCGTGAGTCCATTTCATGGCATCTCTAACTGTGAAAGCGCAAAGTGTAAATGTGCAAAACACCAAACCGTGCGATGCTTACCCTGTCTGTTGGGTAAGCATCGCACAAACAAGTGCACCATATTTAACTATTTTTACCCTGGATAAAATAGAAAGGTATTGTCCAGCAATTCTTCAGAATGACCCTGGTGGTAATTTGCGGGGAAAATAGCAGCAAATAAAGTTAGCATTTTGCGCTATAGGTGTTATGTGGGTCAGTAATAATCACTGAAGACAGCATGGGACCAAATTATATTGTGATAACCAGTGGGCTACCCAGTTAGTAGGTGCTGCAAGTTAGTCCAGTAAAAAAGAGCAATCGAGCGAGAGAAAGAAAGGGCCTTCTGAGGCAAGCAAGCAAGGAACACAGGAGAAAATCAGACTGACTGATTAAGTATGACCGCTGAGCAGCACAGCATGAATTGAATCTTTCTAACATGAGTTTGCCTGAAAATCATGGGCTAATTTGGACCTCTGGCCTAAAGGGGCAAATAAAAGTTGAAAAGAAAAGCTTCCTTTCTCACAGCATCCAGAGCACAGCGAAGGCTCTGTGAGCTCAAAGACAAAGGTGAAACATCAGGGAGACTAAAGACTATCTGATGCCTGTTTTGCCCAGTTGGCCATAACTGATGGATTAAGCAAGCTCCAAGATTCAATAAAGAGAGCTTAGAGACATTAATAAGGGTGAATGGAATGGTCAGTCACTTGTGCAACTCGCAGCATCATCTTCCTCACTGGATTAACTGGGAGTTTTAATGGTGACCGCAGCAATCTAAACAACCCCACCCTTGTCTCGCTGCTGTTCATTAGGAAGTACAGTAGCCTGCGCCGCACTGTACTGTCTGAATGAGTCAGGGCTTCAGTGTTGCCTCGCTGATCCATTTTGAACACCTCAATGAGCATGACTTCACAGAAATTCATGTGCCTCTCACTCCGCCGCTGTCGCCATACTGCTGTCGCGCCTCTCCACGCGCAAACTTCAACCGTGCAGAGAGCTCGAGCGCGGCTCAGCAAGACTCTGTGTTGACGTTGTAAACAGACTATGAGAACAGCCTCAGATGTCACCGGCGTCAGACATTAAAGAGGAATTCCACCAAGGCTGACTTTCAGGTAGCTGTTCTTCTGAGCTAGACATTTTTCTAAAAATTTTCCCGGGATTATTTTTCCTGTCACTTCATGAAGTTATGCGTTCTCGAGATGAAAGGGGAAAAAATGCAATCCCATGACATCATCATGCTGCATTTCCTGAGATGGCAGAGAAGAAATTTTTAGCAACAGTTATGTTCTCATATACAACTGCAAGCATAGATATGGTAACACAGATATGGTAAACTGGCCATACAAATACTTTTAATGCTGTTTTGTAACACGTGTGCGATCTACACATTGCATTTATATTCAAGATTTGAATATAGGTTAATGCCGTAAGTGTGTTTTGCTGTTTTCCTGTTTTTATGCAGTATTTGTCTTTTTATCTAAAACCGTTTTCTCCCATGGGAGACAATCAAAGTAACCTTGACCTTGATCAAATGTCAATAACATCTAGACAAGTTATAGAAAATGTGTACTTGGCTTTTAAGGAATTTATTTAGCTTTACTTTTCTTTGCTTCTGCACTATCTGCATTGTGTCTACAAGAGCAGGCATTACTGAGACAAAGGGGAGAGGAACGGAAAAGGTGTGCCTATATACTTTTGTGCAGAGAGGGGATGTGTTCAAGGTCTTTGTTCACAAACTTAGTTATAAAACTTCATCTATACGCACTACAGCACTTTGAATATAAACTAAAAATTGTCAGGGTTCTGACTGTGAACAAAGGAGCAGTAGGAAGCTTGTAATGAACAACCAAAGATAAAGTGACAAGAGATATAACCGCATACTACATGCAGAGTTTACCAGCCTATTCTGCAGATAAGGGGGCAAACACACTATCAGTTGAGATACTACTCGCACACACACACACACACACAGAGTTCTTCTCTTGAGCAGTTTGTTAAATTAACCACATTTCGACCACATCTCACAGGGCAAATCTGACCTCTGCCCTCATTTCGGATCGCAAGTTTAGAAACTCCTCTCCTTTCCTTTTCTTTTCTTTTCTTTCCTTTTCATTTCTTTTCCTTTCTTTCCTCCCATTTTGGCTGCTGCTCCTGTTGCTGACACCGTGTCACATCTGCGTTGCTAAGGAAATGGAGAGCTCATGATGCGATAGCGACTCGGTGTCTGTGTGTGTGTGTGTGTGTGTGCATGCGTGAGAGTATGTATGAGAGCGAAGGGGACAGGAGAGCACGTGCCAGGCAGGGCTGAGCTATTAGCAGGCCACTTGAGATGGGTTATGTAACAGCGTTGTGGCTGCTGCAGTACCTGCTAGCCCTGTAGCTGCTGTCATAATTTTACACACAAACACCCGCGCACACACAGCCACAACCACATGCACAACAAAACACAACACACGAACAGATACTCGGTGTAACATGATACTATTCTTCTGCTTAGTGCCACATCATTCGATCCTATCCTAACAGATACACTCATTCTGGGAGTCTGTCTGTGAGTGTGAGTGTGTGTGTGTGTGTGTGTGTGTCTAAGGTCGTCAGGCTTCAGC